>JAKMXC010000177.1:0-92390 GCA_025328345.1 Colletotrichum sp. SAR11_59
CCCCCCCCCCCCCCCCCCCCCCCCCCCCCCCCCCCCCCCCCCCCCCCCCCCCCCCCCCCCCCCCCCCCCCCCCCCGCCCCCCCCCCCCCCCCCCCGGTAGGGACCCGCCTTTGAGGCTTCGGTCTGAAGAAGTGGTCGAGGTCGATCAGCTGGTTGCGTATCACATGGAAATGTGCTACTGCTGGATGCACCCCAGGCCTGCGTTTTCTCTGGCGGGGATTGCTGTTGTCGTTGTCTCGAGCGGCCCTGCGGTAGAGTCAGTAACGGACAGCTTGAAGACAGACGCGCCGCGGAGAGCTGGGAGATACTTACCGGTGTCGGGTGCTGACAGTAGCCACGCTGAGTGAGGGAGAGTTTGGCGCGTAGGACAGACCTCCCGGGGAGAACGGGGCGACGCTCGGAGCAGGGCTGGATCGGTGGCTTCCGTGCGGAGGACTCATCATGCGGATAGGCGTGGTTGGCAAACGATTCGGGGAAAGGGTCTGGCCTGGCGGCAAAGAAGTCTGCGAGGACATGGGCAAGTCGGGCTGACTCGGGTGAAAAATTGTCTGGGAAGAGTTGAAATGAGGCGAACCGTTGTGGACGGGTGATGCCATATGGTCAACTGAAAATGGCGTATACTGGATGGGTGATGCCGTGTGATGGAAAGGTGTGGCCCTATGACGAACAGGGGTTGCCATCCGATGAACAGGCGATGCCTGATGGTGGAAAGGGAAGGCCATGTGGCGACCGGGCGATGCTGTGTGGTAGATGGACGACGGTGGTGTATACTGAACCGGCGATGCGGCCATGTGGCGAATGGGTGATGCTATGTGACGGACGGGCGTTGCCATATGATGAACAGGCGATACTGGATGGTGGAAAGGGGAGGCCATGGGGTAAGAAGGTGCGATTGGTGGTTGATTGGGAGCCATGTGAAACGCCGAAGCAGAAGGCGGCAGGCCGGCAGGTGGATACCCCATGTGAGTGGGCATCGGAGGTTGGGGCCAGGCGTTCGCCGGGCTCGCCCTCGGAGACGGGTGCCAGGTGCCGGACACCGGAGCCGAGTTCGAGGGCACGAATCCGCTCGGCCCAGAGGGGGCCGGCATGATCCATCGACCTCCGTTCGAGGCCGCATCTTGATGTTGATGCATGGCGAGCTGTGGGATGAAATTCAAAATGGTGAAAACCAGCTGTGAAGTACCAAGGCGTCAAGTACTAAGTGGCTGCAATCAATAGAAAGAATATCAACAAGGAAGGTCAGACAGCCTCAAATGACAACATGAAAGAAACAGTCGAGGGGTCCGGTTGAAACAAATGAGGGCAATAGAGTGAACAAAACGATCAGAACATGAAAACGTTTAACACAGATTGAAAGAGTTGCAAAGATGTCGGATGAAGTGGTGATTGTGTTGGCTTGGATGGGAGCATCTCATGGAATGTGTAGCAGTATTTAAGCAACAGAGCAGGTTCATCATGGACGGCTTAGCGAGGACATCACAATCGGCAAAGACTCAAGCCAGGCAAACGGAGACGCGTCTGGGAGTTACAGAATCCCACTGAACAATAACAACACGATCATGATTGAACTAGCGGAAAAGGCCAAAATCGAACAGAAAAGACACAATAGCAAGGAAGTGAACAAAAACAAAGATACGCGAACGCGTCCATCGTGAAAAGATTCAAGACCGAGCCGAGCCGATTTCCCTCCCCTCTCGCGATCGCAGCCGTGGCGAGAGCTGCCCCTTTCTGCCGCACGGCGTCGTGGCGATGTTCGGACGACCGGACCTGTCCATCCCCGAAGGATGAGGGTGATATCGGCAGATCGTGGACCAGAGAACCCGTAGCGGCGCGAATGCCACCGTACCAGACATCGGCAAACCTGAACCAATATTTTCGACATACGCTGAAACATAACCTTGTTGAACGCTGGCCTCCTATCCCTCTCGGAGCGCGGCTGATGACCTCCGCCGAGTCTGACACCATCAATTGACAAGTTGACGTCAAGAGAAAGGACAGAAATCCCGCCATCCCCACTCATTAGCCGGTAGATCCGAATTCGAACTGGGTAATTGGTACAAGATAATTATCCACAGCTGAAGATGTGTGGATCTGCTCCCCCAGACTTTCTTTTTCTGGTCCCAACTCGTACTTGATGATCACGAGACCTCGCCTCCCTCCTGGTGGCGATGGGACAGTCGACCTTGACCAGAGATCCACCGACGTAGCAAGCAGGGAATTTGCATTAATCTCTCATTGCAAATCCGCACATCGTACCCTTCCCAACTTGTTGCAAAGCCCCCTTAAGCGGGAGTTACGGGATATGATTCCATCCCCTTCGATTACCCCTGCACTAGTGTGGGCGCTATGTGGGACCGGGCCACGATGTTGGACCCGCCGGGATAGTGGAGATCAGGCCCGCCCCGTGTGTCTCTCCGCGGTCCCGGAGTAGCCACCATACTAGCAAGACTCCAAAACGGGATCATCTTGGAAGTGGCGCAGCAAGACGAAGCGGGCTGACGATTCCGATCCTCATCACACCTTGCCGTATTGCAAGATCGCACACTCGGAGTTCCTGTTTGAGGAAACCCGCCCATGAAAGGCCCCCGAGTGACTGCGATACATGTCGATACAGGCTGGGAGTTGGCGATACAAACAGCTATGAATCATGACATATCGTGTGCTTGCCAAGAGTGGCGTGACGCGTTGACCCCTGTTCGCATCATCCCCTGCTCCCAAGTCGCACACGGGAGAATGTCAGGCTGGCCGGGTCTGCGGCGAAGGTCTGATGGCGGTGGTCACATCGCCGAGCGAAGGCATCGAGAACCGCCTTGGGTTTTCCACCGACTTTGTCACGACGTGACCTCGCTGCCTCCGTGTCAAGTCACCGTTGGCAAACATAAAAGATCAAACGAATCCGTTCCTTGACGCCAGAACATCGCCATCCAACTGCTACAAGCTGCATCGTGCGCTTATTACACCCGCTCTTTGGCCACCTCGTTTTGTGATCGTTCTTTCTCTCCTACGGGATTGAAGTCATTCCTCTAGGCTGCATACGCTCTCTTCATTCAAGCCTTTGGCAAGCACTCTATATCAGCATTATCTCATCATGTTTGGCCTACTTCACTACGTCTTTGCTTTCTTTCTGCCAAGGCCTCGACGTTCCTAGGGCATTTTCTATCCATCCTCACTACTTTGCTCTTTGCCGGCTTCATTCGGCCTCCTCCGTCGCCACCTTCCTCAACGGGATCTTTGGACTTCTCTTGCCCGCTAGGCTCCCTCTTGGTACACTGCCCCATTGTCTTCATTCGCTCTTTCCGTTTTGGAAGGTCATTTGCAAGTATTCTTTTTGCCTACCTAGAAAGGCATACTTGCCTCACCAGCTCCTTCCCTCGCCAGCGCCTACCTCATCAGAATCGCCCATCCACCTTGCTGGCTTCTTTCCCAACGCGCTTTCCTCGCCAATATCTTTTTGTCGTCAGCATCTCTTCTTCGCAAGCCTCTTTCTCAACCTCTGCGAAGTACACAGCCAACGAACTTCAAGATGACGAGGATTCCGTCATGCCCACCGGCCACCACGCGGGAATTGCAAAACTTTGTAAGTCATGCTGGAAACGTAGCTTGCTATGCCTACTGACACGAAGATACTGCAGGTAACATCACGTCAAGCACGAGCTCCCGATGCAGGGCCGGACATCTTCTCGACATGGATCCTCCCTCGGCCACCGAAGAGACCTAGTTCACAGGCCCGCTATGAGCAGCGGCGGAAGGTAAGACCACCCGACTGCAATATGCAATACTCTCAAAGCAAATCTGACAGCCCGACAGAAGCGTCGACACGCCAGAGAGAATGGCGTCGCGGAGGAACCCAAAGACGAGGACTTGTTCGTCATGACCATTAACGTCATGCACAGTGGCCTCCGGGTCAGGCGACTTGTTTAAGATCAGCTTGGGGCAGTCCATCCTGCCGACGTCATTGCTCTTCAGGACGTTCCGCAATCTCTTCCATCATTGCGTCTGTCCGGGTACGAGCTCGCCTATCGGTCGGACCGTGTCCTCGAAAAGGGCGAGGATGGACAACCTCTTTTGGACGACAAAGGCTGACCTAAGGAGATCATGCAGCTTCGATACGTCGCCTTCTTGGTTCGCAGCTCGATACCACTGGCCAACTGGAGAGCTTCTTGGGATGAGGGCGCGAACAAGGGCCTTCTGGCTACTGCGATTGTCGAGACGGATCACGGACCAAGAACCATCTTGAATCTCTACAATTACCTAGAGACGGCTGACTTTGGCGAAATCCCCTTCGAAAACTGCGACATTTTCTGCGGGGATATTAACGCCCACCACCCACTCTGGGGCGGGGAGGAGACGATACCGAATTCCTCCGGGAACAAGGCCAGGCAACGCATGGACGCGGCCGAGATGATCAATGTTGGCCCTCGTGGTGTTCCTACTTACTACGGTAGCTGGGCCAACACGACAATCGATGTCACTTGGCTTGCGAAGAGCGCTCACTCGTTCTTCAAGCGCAGCGAGGTGTTGGAACACAGAAACTTTCAGTCCGATCATCGCCCCTTGCTTGTCGTGCTTCACGGGGGCCCTCATCGGGATGATAGCATTCGCTATCTCTGGAGAAAGGTCTCCAAGCAAACCCTCGCCCACACCATTCCTCGGTATCTCAAGCTTCTCGGCAACCCGCCTCTAAACAATCAGGCTGATATCGACCGTCACATCGCCAGATTTTTGCGTCTAGTCTCCGCCGCCATCGCGGAGTGCGTCCCAACCGTCAAAAGAAACCCTTTTCGCCCAATCACAGTAACACGCACTGTGACTTCAGCCATGCGACGTGACATGGCATCGGAGCGCAAGGCTGCTCGCGCCCTATCACGTCTACGCCCAGGAGACAGGGGATACAAGAAGACGATGCGTCGGTACGAAGCTTTGCGCCGAGCTGTTGAGTACGCCATTCGGACTGAAAACCGCAAGGATTTTCGACAATATGTTGCAGACACTTCCAAAGGATTGGATGTCTTTCACGCCTTCAAAAGAGGTGTTCGTTGGGCAACCAACACAGAGCCCGCTCACTCGCCACCCTTACAGAATCCCGATGGGACGTTGTGCGAGTCGGATGCGGAGAATGCTGCATGCTTCAGAAAGACTGTCTGGGGCCCGGCGACGGGCCTAACCCCTGCTCCCTTGGAACGACCGATCGAAGACCCTTCCAGGCTACAGCATTTGTCTCCACAACATCTTCGCCAAGGTGACCTTAAGTGGGCTCTGGAGGCCACACCCACTGGCAAGGCATGCGGCCCTGACCAGGTTGCTGTCGACGTCTTCAAGAAGTGTCCAGGCGTCTTTCACACTCACTTGACGCGTATCATGAACGCGTGTCTTCGGCTGGAATACCACCCAGATGAATTCAAGCGGTCGATAACCATCGTGCTACGGAAGCCCGACAGGACGTACTTTTCTCTTCCTAAGAGTTGGCGTCCTGTGGCGTTGCTTTCGTGCCTTGGGAAGCTCCTGGAGAGGGTTGTTGCGAAGCGGATTCAGGAGCTTGCTGTGAAGCACAGACTGATTCCTCGGATGCAATTTGGGTTTCCGGGACGCTGCACCACCAAGTGCATTGAATCTCTTTTGTCACCGGTCTACAGAGGCTTTTGCGTCAAGACCAGGAACAAGAAGAAGTGGAGGTCGACACTACTCAGTCTCGATATATCAGGCGCATACGACCACGTCAATCGTCCCGAACTCCTTCGGATCCTGGTACGTAAGGGCATGCCCGATTGGATCGTCAATTTCATTTGGTCCTTCCTTTCTGACAGGAGGACAATGCTCCGGTTTCCCGGCTATGTCTCAGAGGAGTTCTTCGTTAACACTGGCATTCCTCAAGGCAGCCCCCTCTCTCCCATCCTCTTCGTCTTCTTCTCCGCCCCGATGCTAGAGAAGTTCGAGCGGCTCCATCCCGATCTCAACATCTTCGCCTTTTCCTACGTCGACGACTCTTATATCCTTGTCACATCCAGGACATTTGGGGAGAACCGTGAAATTCTCGAGAAGTATCACGAGCAAGTCATGGAATGGGCAACTCCCAATGGCATTCGGTTCGATCCTGGGAAGTACAAGGTGATGCACTTCACTCGTAACGAGAAATGCGACTTGTACCCTCGTATTGCTGGTTTGACCGTCAAACACGTCATCAACAACTCGGTCGACCCCGAGGCCCCCAAGTACCTTCGAATTCTTGGCGTCATGGTGGATCCGGCGTTGAAGTGGGATGCCCACATTGCCAATGTAAGTGACCCATCGCTACTCAATTGTTTCAATTGTCAGAGACTAACTGCTTGGCCTTGCAGCTCGAGTCCAAAGTGAAGAAGAAGTTGGGATTTCTGAAGCGGATCTCTAGCTCCGTCATGGGTCCTAACCTCATCGATATGCGGAGGCTGTACATCACGAGCGTGCGACCCATCATCACCTACGCCTGTGCTTGCTGGTTCGTTCTCGCCGACGGCAAGGGCCAGCAATTCCGAATCACGAAGAAGCTCATCGCTCGCTTGGATCGGTTTCAGCGCGAATGTCTCGTGGAAATCTCTGGTGCCTACAGCCAAACGCCAGTCATGGTTCTGCAGAAGGAACTCAACATCGAGCCGATAGAAGTCGCGCTCCACCGAATCGCCACGGCCCATCGAGTTCGCAACACCAACACTCTGGAGGGGGAGAGGATGCTGAAGGTTGCGCGCCGTCCCTTTCACCGTATGCGGTCCTTTGCGTGCTTTGATGTACATCCATATTGGGTGGCATATCAACAGGCTGGGCTCGTTCGCGATGAAATCGTGCAACACTACGGATTGGAACGTTCCGTTCGTCTGGGGCGAAACGTCTCAGGATGGTTCAATCAGTACCTTCGCCAACATTGTGTTCTCAGGAGCGCCTATCTCTGGGCAGAGTTCGCTGAAAGGCATGCTCTCAAAGCGCCTCGAACATGCGGTTACGAGGCGGTGACTTACATGGGAGAATGGTGCACCAACATTATGAGCATTCACCTGGGCAAGACCAGAGCTCAGTCCACCATCATCCTCCATATGAGGACTGGCCACAATGGCCTCAACGCGAATCTGTTCTCCATTAACGTAAGTGAGCCCCCAAATTCCCGTCCCCCCGGCCACATTGCTAATCGTCTTCTTGCAGAGAGCTGATACCAACATGTGTCCCTGTGGCGAGGGCGAGCACACGGTGGAGCACCTCTTGTTCGACTGCGTGAGCCTGGCACGGCAGAGGAGGGAGCTGTTGCCCGCGGATTACGGCAAATGCGACGATGACCTGCGGCGGTTGAAGCTGAGGTATTTGCTGACACAGTGCGCGGGCCCGGTTTCGGCATGGGCGTTGAAGAACTTTGAGCTTGAGCAGTTCTCGTGGACGAAGGAACATCTTCCGGTCAGGACCAGGGCTTTTCCGTTCTCGTCTGGTACGAGACATCGTCGTGTATGATATTTCTTTTCGGATAGGACAATGAATACCATGTTTCCCTGTAACCCTCCCCCCACCCTGGGGTGTGAGTGGCCTGTTATTTGTTTGAATTTCTTGTATTGGTAAGTTTCTACGCCAGTTGACGATGACCTTGCTGATGATTTAGGTCTTGGTACACTGCTTTATCCCTCAACTCTGTGAGTACGCGTCTCTGCTTTCTGTTTGTTGCATATTATTTTCCTTCCTTGCGCCGCTTCCTTTCCGGATTTCGCCCGCCGTTTCGCCCGCCGTTTCGCCCGCCGTTTCGCCCGCTGTCTTCCGCCTTCGCCCGCCATGTTTGTCGACCATCTTCGACTACCACCTTCCGCCATCTTTGTCGACCACCACCTTCACCCTCGTCTGCCATCTTCAGCAACCATCTTTGTCGAACCTCATCCGCCGTCTCCATTCAACACATTCTTCCGCCACCTTCTACGACCTGTGTCAACCGCCACCGCCACCACTACCACCTTCGTCTGCCATCTCCATCAACCGGCCGCATTCGACACCTTTGTCGACCGTTCGGGCACGTCGTCTTCGTCGCCCATCTTCTACCGTCACCTCTGACCGCTGTCGTACACTACCCTTGGCATTCCTTTTTCATCTGCACATGCACTCATGTTTCCTCTTCATCTTCCAATCTCGTATGAATGCCTCGTCGCTAACTTCTCGTGAGCATAGTCATCCTGCCCTTCCTACGCGATCTGAGCGATCGACAAGGCCCTCAGCAGAGCGGCTCTGTAGGCAGCATATTCATCGTGAGTACACTGAACTCTACAACTTATGGTGCTGTCTAACATGCTCAAGACCCTGGAGAGCCGTGGCGAGATCCCGCTCCGTCTGATCCATTACCCCCTGTCGACACCTCCTGTAGGCGTGGTATAGAGCTTGAGTCTGTGAGTCTGTTAGCCGCAGCCCAGCCTGCCTCTGGAGGCGGGCACCGAAGACGAACATGGGTGAGTACCTCACTGAATCAGATAATTGTATCTTTTAATGTAGCTGATATTGATTTCTCACAGCGATGGTATCCCTGGTGCTGAGCCTAGTGGTGCCTGCAAGGAACCCTTGCACTCCTCCCAACCGCAGCCTTCGCATACCTTCAGCAGCCGCTGGAGGGTCGGCATACACGGCGCCCTCTGGGTCAAAGTTGGTAAGTGCACATTTCATCTACCTGAATGCGACAACGTGTAATTATTTTCTAGTTGTTGAAGTTGTCAAGTTGTTGGTCTGCCATTGTGTTGTTTGATGGATGCAGAGTACTGGCTACTTACCTCACTGCTGCTTTCCTTATATAAGGTAAGGTTCCTGTAACCTTGGTGGCCGAGGCTGCCATGGTAAGTCCTAGTCCCTGTTCTCTCCGTTGGGTGTGATGGTGACTGACGTCCAGGCAGAGGAAAAGTTATCGTACCTTGTTTACCTCGTCTTCGTCTCTCTCGAGACCTCTGTGTCTTCCAGTACTGAGTATAGTACTTCTGTGTTCACACCTTGGGTTATATCTATTAGGGTTGCTTGGTCCTTTTCCATATCTGTACCTTGCTGTATATTGTACCTCGGCTATAAATGTGATACTCCACATCAGTCTTTTGGCTTCGTATGTGACGCGTTTGTTAGCGCGATGCTTATCTGACGACAGAAAGGGAGCGGTGGCAATGGCCGTGGCGATGGCGGTGGTGAAGGAGCTGATTCTGTGGCGCTTGTATGCTGTGGCGGTGGGCAGTGTCAGTGGGAACCTTGCTGGCTGGTGACCTGTGTGGCTGAACTTGGTTTTGGCATAAATACCCTGCCCCTCCCCACTCCGCCATTCCGCTTTCATCCAAGCTTCTGTCTTGTCTTTCCCCCCAGAAACACCACTCATGCACGCCTTTATCACAGCTGGCCTTAACTCAAGATGGATTGTCGTTTTAACCTCCTGCAACTCCCTTTGGAATTGCGACAAATGATCTATCGCGCCTATTTGCTCGTCGATGGCGGGTACATCTGCGACGCTGAGGCGCTTTTCACGGGAAAGCTCCTGGGTGAGGCCAAGTGCAGGCTTACGCAAGCCGACGGAAAAGCCATTGACATGGCTCTCGTTGTCACCTGCCGGGCTGTTGCGAAGGAAATGCTTCACGGCGGTTTGGCCTTGCGCGTCAACACGGTGGCTTTCTCGACCTTTTATTCTGATGAGTTCCGCCAGCGCGGTGAAAGACTCCAAGCTTTCAGGAGCAAGGACGTGGACTGCAACATATTCAACATGATGAGGAACGTTGGCAGCTGCCTCCAAGGGCCAGTGTACGATGCACTCAAAAACGCATACCCGGTTTTCATGCCTGTCGTGGAGCATTTGAGGGGCGGGAACCCGAACACGGACCTCGTGGCGCCTCCGGATTCGAATTATGGCCAGGCGCCTTCGCTGTACCGGGAATTCGTTAGACTCGCCCTCCGGCTTGCGTGTCGCTACTATGTCGATCAATTCAACGAGGCAATGAGAGAGGACTTCGCCATCCAGGAATCGTATGGTCGGAGGTATGTGCCTGATTATCACGGCCTTGCTGCTTGTTCCATTGAGCCCTGGATTATCCCTACGGACGACGATATTGCACAAATCATGTCGTACAACGGTTGGCCAGTTCCTTCACCCGATGATGAAGACTTCGAAATCCATCTTCCAAGGTCAGATGACCGCTCAAAATACAGGTTCTCCGCCGCCGCGTCTGCCATCTATTTCCTGGATTCCTTACCATATCACAACCGGGCGCATCTACGTAACATAATTCTGAACGAGGACCGAGAAGCCGTATCGCAACCGGCATGCCATGTCCAAGGCCTCATTCCGTTCTGCAAGGAGAACCCTCTGCTGCGGATTGAACGGAGATGCAGCTTGTGGGGTAACGTCTTTCGCCCAGATTGGTTATCCGGAGACCCCGACTCTAGGGTCGATCCGGAATGGGTACCAGACCCAAAGCTGAGGTCAAACCAGGTCTCTCGAAACGTAGCCACGTGGATTATGGAGGCGTTGGCCCTGGAGCACCACGGCATGCCCCACGGCGCGTTTTCCCTTCTTCTCGACGCCGGCCCGGCATCGCAGCTGTGCGAGGAGATATTCCAGACCGTCGTCCAGCGGGACGTGGCGTGGAGGCTCGCCAGGGACGAGTCCCGCCGGCGCGGCTACCTCCCGGCCCGGACGTGGATAGAGAGGAATGGAGAACACCCGCGGCGATGGTCCTCCCACTACAGACCCGCCGAGTCCGACCATGGATACATCTACGAAGGGTTCCCGCGGGCCATGAGAGACGTTGCGGAGAAGAAGTCGGTCGTGCGTTGCAACTTCGACGTGGGCGTGCCGTGGGACGTGGAGCGGATCGTCGAGGAGCGCCGCGGCCGCGGCGAGCAGGAGTGGAACGAGGACTGGTTCTCGCACGACCCGCTTAGCTGGGAGACCGTGCCGCCTCTCCCCAGTTGGGCCGACTGTCTGCGGGAGGACGTCCTGCGTCCTGACGAGAATCCTCCGGCAAGAAGAGATAGTTTCGACGAGTGGTTCGAGAGGTGGGACGAAAGTTCGGACTCGGACGACGACTGGACTTTGTGAGCAACGGGTGGGGGAGAAAGTTGGGCTGTGAAGCACCGCAGATCAGGCTGTATTTATGCCGCCAAGGTGAAAGCATGCGGCCTATCTTTGGGAAAGACGGTCAGCCAGGAACTGGATGCGACATTGTCAGCCAGTCCGGACGGTCTCGATCTTCGGCGACAACTTCGCAAGGGTGAATTTTGGAATCACAAATCTGGACGACATTACTGCGGGAGAAATCTGTTTTCCATCTTCACCAAGAGTGCTTTTTCCCTTTTTTGTTGTTGTTTCTTTTGTCTTGCGCTGGAAAGTCAGTCCCAGTAAGTGTCACAAATCCGTTAACAGCCAAGGTAGAAATACAAAGTCGTCGCGGCCCTCATCCGATTTGCTTTCAATCTCGATTCGAAATACTCGGCAACGCTGATAATGTAAGAATCTCGTCTTGTGTGTTTCCATTAATTTTGCGCGCTAATTCCGTCCAGAACTCCGAGCCTGGAGCGCCTCCTGGAGCCCCAGACGCAGGGAGGGCAACTCCGGGCGCGTCTCCATCTTAGCTACAAGTGTCTTGTTTTTTGGTCCCGAGGAGTGAGTCATGTCACCCTTTGCAAACGTTAACTAGGTCGCAACCCGTAAGTGGATGCGCGGTGAAATGTGGGAGAATCTGATGATGGTGGCCCGTCCTTGCGGAATCATTTGCAGTGGATGGGGCCCAGAAAGGTCTGCAGGCTTGACGAGGCGGGCTCGTCTGACCACCCTTTGTGGGGCCAGATTGCGCAGTGTTCTCGCGCAGTCTTCTCGCGCTCGATGTGGTGGCGTCCCGAAAACTGGCCGTATGTGCAAAACCATGGCTTTTTTGCCGCTGCAGACGCTGCAGCCACGGCGTATGCTTATCTGTTTTTTCCCCGTGCATGACGTAGAATAGAGAACATTGCAGCGAAATGTATTCCCTGACCTGTCTTCAAACTGCCATTCTCGCATGTTCAACAAGCCGCTCAGCTGTGTTGAATCAAACCATGCCTGTGCCTCCCTAGTGTTATCGCAAGTTTGACACGCTATAGCTCGAGATTTCATTTATGAGACTGGCTGCCCACACTTTGAATGCAAAAGAAATCGCTCAAGACGCTTCTGACGTTCTCGGTTGAAGACCACGTTACCAAACTGCGGGCTGATTAAAGTTTTCCTGTGTGGATGTGACCTGTCCGGCTTACCTTTCTGGACATTGGCGTTTACGTGGACCTGAAAGTTCTGGTAACTGCCCAAATCAATCTCTTGGGTGGAAACCAATTATTACAGCTCTGAGAATGTTATCTGTTTGATTTACACGGTGGAAGCGATGGAAACACACTGCTGGGCTAAAATACATGGCGGCGTCGCTACATTTGATTTACTTTGTACTGTACGGATGGATGAGCATGAGACAGAGATTGATATCAATGGCGGGGGACAAGAACGTAATAAGACTCTTTCAACAGAACCTCGATTTTCCTGGGGCACTCAACCGCATAACTCATCTCGTGACCAACACAGTCTGAAAGAATGAAGCTTGCTGCCCAGTTTGATATTTGAGTATTCAGCAACTTTAAGTTCTATCAGGGACTATTTAGGACTTTGTCAAACACCTAATCTGCAGTCAAATGACATATTCGTCTCGATCATGGTGACTATACGCTTTATTAAGGGTGAGCAATTAATCCGTCTCCCTGGTGTACTTACAAGCACGTCCGCCGTGCGGTTCATCTGAATATTGACTTTCTGCTGTATTGCGATCACGCTCACGAAATCATCTGGGAGCAGGGGGCAAACACCTTCCGACTGCTGTTTCTAAATATAGAAGTAGCAGCGCAAAGGCAGCAATTAACAACAGCTCAAGTACCTGTTGCTTTGCATGAGCAGACACGTGGGAAAGCGATGGGCCCACAGCAATCATCCTCTCCTTCCCATGTGTCATCCCTGTTGCTTAACGAAGACCAAAAGAGCGATCACCTTAATTCCATCGCATACAATCCCTCGAAAGAAAAGTTGCCAACATTGGCTACAACAGTTCCAATTTGCCCTATCCAGCTTTTCACGATGCATCATAACATCAGTACCGCGACATGACGAGAGTAGGATGCTCTCATCAAAAGGCCTCTCTTGCGCCAAAGAAACATTCAATCTTCATGTTGAGGTCAATCGGGCCCTGCGACGCCAGCATCCGTTCCTCGATTTCCCTCAATAGGTATCACAAGGTACCGCACGACATATACAAATCTGCGCGGACGACACCTTGAATGGAACCGTGACCAGATACAACCCAACGTCCACCACCACCCCAGCGCACCAAATCCCCTCGATCTACCAGCTAAACATACTCATTATAGATGCGAGCCTTCCAGAAGCAGAGTTCATACTCGATCAATCTTGCAAGACAAGCCAACGTCTGCATCTAGGCATAAAATCATCAGGAATCGGTGCAAGACCAAGTTGACCTAAACTCCAAAACAGCCCAACAACAGCCCTGATCTCTCACAAGACTTCAAGTCAGCGATTGCGTACGTGCCCCTTTATATCCAATGCTATGAAGGCCTAAGCAACTCGCGATTTCAAAATTCTAGATTAAAACATCAATAGCTTGAAGAATCGTTGGGGCGGACAATACCTCTTAGTCTCACTCGTCCTGTGTGCCAAAGCATCCCTTCTTTTGGTTGTCTTACCTAAATGATGTAAGAGTGTCCGAAATTTCCCAGTCACAACTCGTCAAACATGAACTTCTCAGAAGCACCATTCAAATTTTGCAGTTCAACAACAAATGTCGTATTCTCACAAGAATCTACTTCATTTCCCTTCCACAAATCTCCTAGAAAACGAAGACAAACTCCTCGTTCTGCAAATCAGTCAGATTTTCAAATGCCCGCGCTCCAACATCCCCGGCCGTGGTGCCCTCGTCCCCGGCCACAGCCATCTCCTGCCCGTCTCCAGTGCCCGTCAACTGCCCCGCGGCCTGCATCCGCTCCGCCTCGGCCGCCGAGAACAGGCTCGTGTCGATGATGACGGCGCTCTTGCCCATCGCCACGCGGCGCTTGCTGTGCGACTTATTCAAGAACGCAAGGTACGCGCTCGTGGCGCCGACCATGACAATGATCAGACAGTACAGCGCCAGGTTCGACCTCAGGCCGCGCGCGTACTGCGGCGCCTCGGAGGGTTTGTACAATAGGGGCCCGACGACGTTGCCGACGGACTGGCCGACGAAGAGGGCGGCCGAGGTGCACTTACGCTTGGTGTCACCGGCGGTGTTGGCGGCGGACCATGAGTAGATGAGGGGCGTGATACCCGGGTAGACGGAGATGAGGTAGTAACCCACGAGGCGAGCGGCGCGCTTGCTGGCGGAGTTGGGGAGGACCATGAGCATGACGCAGCCGACGATGGGGGGCACGCAGAGGCCGGCGATGACGGGGCCCTTTTTGTGGATCTTTGTGGCGATCCAGGAGCCGCCGACGGTGGAGACTAGCTGAACGGCGCCAAAGGGGATGTTGAAGAGGATGGTCTGGAAGGAGTCGAAGCCGAAGGATTTGACGATGAGGGGGCCGAAGGTGGAGATGCCGCCGGAGGGGATGCTGTGTGTTATTAGTGATTGAGGGGGCGAATAGGGAGACATCGGGGACTAACGAGATGGAAAAGACGAGGGCGAACCAGATCCACGTCTTTGGGTCGCGCAAACTCTCCCAAAGATGGTCCCATCGCCACTCGCGGGACATGACGCCCTGCTGGTTCATGCGCAGGCGCTCGACGGCGATGACCTTGTCGTGGTCGTTGAGGAACTTTGCCTCAACAGGCGAGTCAGGCATGTAGAAGAACATGAGGACGGAGAAGGCGACAGTGATGACGCCGAAGAAGAGGAAGATGATTTGGTACTCCTTGAGCTTGGAGGAGATGTGGCCGAGGCCGTAGGTGATGAGACTGCCAAACTGGGGTTGTGTTAGACGGTTGCTGTTATGGTGAAGGGGAGGATCAGACATACCATGTTGGTAAAGCCATTCATGGCGTACCAGTAGCTGATGCGCAGGGTCTGCTCGCGACGGCGCCACCACATCTGGGTGATGGCGACAAAGGAGGGCGCGACGGAGGCCTCGAACGTGCCGAGGAAGAATCTCGCGGCAAGCAGGCCGCCAAAGTTGTGCGCAGCGGCCATGCAGGACAGAGTCACACCCCAGAAGGCGACCATGCAGCTGGTGAACTTGCCGATGGGCAGCTTGACGAGAGCCCAGGCAAGAGGGAACTGCATGACGAGCTGGGCGAGATACACAACTGAACCAAGCCAGGAATACTGGTCGCCGACCAGCCCGGTGTCCTCGATGAGGCCAAAGACGGAGGCGTAGGCGAGGGTGGACTTGTCGATGCCCTGGAGGAAGTAGACGAAGAGCATCAGCGGCAGGATGACCATGTCGATCTTCCTCAGCACGCGCTTGTCGTCGTCGGCGGTGACGACGACGCGGTGCTCCGGCGAGGTGCCGGACTTGCCCAGCAGCTCGGCGGCGGCATCGCGGCGGTGGTTGGCGTTGGGGGGCTGCGCGTGCTCGACCTGGTCGACGGGCGGCTTGTTAGAGTCGTCGGTGGTGGCCATGGTGCCGTCGTCGTCTGTCTGCAGGAGAGGCTCGAGTTCAGGAGCAAGCCGAGCGAGGTGCGAGAAAAAACGTGGGACGGACGGCCGTGATATGGACGTCGACATTCTGGGGGCGGAAAGAAGTCGGTTGGTGCCCCCCCCTGCCCGTCAACGACTCGGTCGCCGAGGAGCAGGGATGGGCTCAGGGCGGCGTCTTGTCTCTGGGCATCGGGACGAGAAAGAGGCCCAAGGGGGGATTTTTCCCAGGCTGGAAGAAGAGGACGCACGTCGGCCAACGTCCGCGAGGGAATTGGCAGGGGTGGGCGGGCTCTGATTGGGCTGAGGTGAGGCTCTGTGACGGAAGGGCTCGGGATGTGATGAACTTGAGTGTCGAGGCCTTGCCGTGTTGGTGCAGAGTGCCGCGTCTTCGTGGGGTCCCCTCGGGGAAGCGAGTCCCGTTTGGCGGCGAGTGGTGGTGTGGGCGGTGAGTGTGCGAATGAAAGCAGGATCCGAGTGCCGGCTGCCGTGCTGGCGGGATGGAGGAGAGACGAGAGACAGGCGAGAGATGAGGTGGTTGTCGAATGATGGCGCTGGACGAGGACCGGGGATCGTGGTGGTCACGGGACGAAGGCCGACGTTCGAGGGCTGTGAGTGGTTCGTTCCATGTTTTGGGTCGCTGCTCCCCCACTACAACACGGGGGCCCTTCTCCGCGCGGGGAAATTGAGGGCGACTTTGGGGATGTCGGGGACGCCAGCTGGCCTTTTCATTCGTCCAGTATCGTGGGTGGGGGCCCTTTTGGCATTTTGTGAGGCAGCAGCGCTACGAGATGCCCCCTTCCCCAACAAACTGCCCAGCGTTTTGGTGGAAGCATCGTGAGGAGCAGTGCGGGGGAAGAAGTATTAGGTAATAAAACACATTGAATAGCTTCACTGGCTGCTTGAGCAAATAATCAAGTGATGGCCAGTGATGCAAGATAGCCAGAGCTGGGAAACGGTTTCCGACGTGCGCTGCGAACTCCGAGACTAGCCTAGGTAATAAACAATTCCCAGCGTCCCCGACCAAAGCAAAGCCTTCACGAGCAAAGTGTCTCCGGTTTGTTCCCGCTCCTGTTCTCGTTAGCCCGCCGCCTTCCCGCCATCCGTCGAGAATGCCGCCCTCGATTGAGTATCTAGCCGACGTGCCGCCCCCATCCAGGAAAGCAGCCGCCGACATGACACTCCAAATCCACAATAATTGCGACGCGCCCCCACCGACGAGTCAGATTCTCGTTCCTGATACGGCCACAGCATGACTCTCCCCCGCACGCATCCCGGCCGTTCCCCTTGGGGATGTGGGGTTCCGCGCGAAAAGTCGGGGGAGCCTTCTCCAATTACACCCCGCAATCCCGACCACGACACTCTTCGGCCTGTCATTCTCACGAATCCAAACACCACGACGGCATCGTGCTCACGATCCGGCAACTCTAACCCTCCCTCGCCATACTGCCTCGTGTCGTCTCGGTCTCCATCCGACCCAGCGTCACGGAATGTCGGCCGACAGTCCCCGAGACCGGCCCAGACGCGTCGCCATTGCCCTCCCCCCAACGACCCCTCAATCGTCACGTAACTCCCCTCGATTCGCCAATGCGCGTGCAGCACCCCACTACCCCTCCCCCTCCTCGACAATAAAAGCATCACGCACCAAGACATTGACGTCTGTCTTTGAGCTTGCAGCTTCTTGACCCAAACCACACACTCCAAAATGCTCCTCCAAAACGAGAGAACACCGGTGAAGTACGCGCCGCAAGAGGCCGCACAGGGCGCCGCCCTCGCCCCGGCCTCGCTGCAGCTGCAGTCCTCCGACGCCGAGATCGAGCCCTTCACCTTCACAGTCGAGGTCGTCCGCCCGAACGTCTTCCGCACCACCTACTCCTCCGCCTCGCGCCCGATCCCTCCTTTCGCCAGCGCCCAGCGCCCGAGCCCAGACTCGTGCCCGAAGGACGTCGCCTCAACATCGGACAAGACCTCCCGCTCCTTCACCACCTCCGCCGCAAAGGCCTCCATCGAGTGGTCCAACGCGCCCATCTTGTCCATCGACCTCAAGGACGCCACCACCAAGAAACCCCTCCACCAGGACCTCCCCTTCCGCTCCTACTCCGCCGATGGCGCCGGCGTCGCCCACTACTCCGTCTACAAGAAGGGCACCCTCCACGTCGGCCTCGGTGAGAAGGCCGCCCCCATGGACCTCTCCGGCCGCGGCTTCACCATCTCCGCCTCCGACACCTTCGGCTACGACGCCTACCGCACCGACCCGCTCTACAAGCATATCCCCCTCCTCATCAACGTCACCCAGGACGCCGGCGCCGTCGGCATCTTCTCCACCGCCCACTCCCGCTCCACATGGTCCATCGGCTCCGAGCTCGACGGCATGTGGGGCGCCTACAAGGTCCACCGCCAGGCCCACGGCGGCCTCGAGGAGTACATCATCGTCGGCCAGACCGTCGCCGACGTCGTCCGCTCCTACGCCGAGCTCGTCGGCTTCCCCCTGCGCGTGCCCCGCTACATGATGGGCTACATCGGCGGCGGCATGAAGTATAGCATGGAGGACACGCCCCGCGCCCACGACTGCATCATGGGCTTCATCGCAAACTGCGAGAAGCACGACATCCCCTGCACCGCCTTCCAGATGAGCTCCGGCTACACTGTCGCCGAGGTCGAGCCCAAGACCCGCAACGTCTTCACCTGGAACCGCCACCGTTTCCCCGACCCGCGCGCCTTCACCAAGGAGGCCCACGCCCACGGCGTCCGCCTGCTCGCCAACATCAAGCCCTACGTCCTCGCCACCCATCCCGAGTACAAGAAGCTCTCCGAGGCCGGCGCCTTCTTCAAGGACCCCAAGACCGGCAGGACCGCCGTCACCCGCCTCTGGAGCGCCGGCGGCGGCGAGAGCGGCGAGGGCAGCCACATCGACTTCACCAGCAACGCCGGCTACCAGTGGTGGTACGACGGCGTCGTCGGCCTCAAGAAGGTCGGCATCGACGTCATGTGGAACGACAACAACGAGTACACCGTCCCCGACGACCAGTGGCAGTGCGCCCTCGAAAGGACCGACCTCGTCCCCATCCCCGCCGGCCTCGACCGCAAGGACGTCGGCATCTGGGGCCGCGCCATCCACACCGAGCTCATGGGCAAGGCCTCCCACGACGCCACCATCGAGGGCAAGCCCGACGAGCGCCCCCTCGTCCTCACCCGAAGCGCCACCGCCGGCACCATGAAGTACTGCGGCAGCTCCTGGTCCGGCGACAACGTCACCGCCTGGGCGTCCATGAAGGGCGGCAACTCCCTCGCCCTCAACGCCTCCTTCTCCCTCCTCCACTGTTACGGCCACGACATCGGCGGCTTCGAGGGCCCGCAGCCCACGCCGGAACACCTCGTCCGCTGGATCCAGCTCGGCGTGCACTCGCCCCGCTTCGCCATCAACTGCTTCAAGACCTCGGACGAGGACAACCTCGTCGGCGGCGTCATCGAGCCGTGGATGTACCCCGCCGCCACCCCGACCATCCGCGCCGCCGTCAAGCGCCGCTACGAGCTCGTGCCCTACACCTACTCCCTCAACCTACGCGCGCACGCCACCGCCGTCCCGCCGCAGCGCTGGACCGGCTGGGGCTACGAGGCCGACCCGGAGGTGTGGACGCCCGCCGTCAAGGCCGGCGACACGCAGTACTGGTTCGGCGACACGCTGCTCATCGGCGGCGTGTACGAGCCCGGCGCGGACTCCGCGAGGGTGTACCTCCCCAAGAAGGGCGTCGCCGCGCAGGACTTCGGGTTCCTCAACACCAACGCGCCGTACGAGCACTTCGCCGCGGGCGAGTGGCACACCGTCCTCGCGCCGTGGTACGCCTCCATCCCCGTCCTCGCGCGCATCGGCGGCGCCGTGCCGGTGGGCAAGCCGCTCCCGACAACGGCGGCGGCGGCCGAGGACCCGGAGTTCCCCGGCACGGCGAAGGACGACTGGCGCGGGGTGGAGATCTTCCCGCCGCCGGTGCAGCGCGGCGACGGCACGGCGGAGAGCGTGTCCGACGAGGGCGTCAAGGGCGTCGTGTTTGAGGATGAGTGGTTTGAGGACGATGGTATCAGCCGCGAGCAGCCTGCCGAGTACAAGTTCACCGTCACGTACGAGATTGTCGGCAGCGAGATTAAGGTAGCAGTGCGGGGCGAGGTTGTCGCGGGCGATGGCGCGAAGTGGAAGCCGTTGTGGGCTGAGAAGGGCGTCGACGTGGTGTTGCCTGTGGGCGAGGAGAGGGGTGTAAGTGGTGCGACGGAGAAGGCGCTGGATGCGAGGGGGAGGCGGGTGTGGAATGTGGCGGTCAAGTGGGCTTAGATGTGCTGAGGATGAATTATGTGAAATGTCAAAATTTGAAGTTTTCGATCAAATTCGTCTGCTGTGTCTTGCATGCGATTGTGAGAACCTCTTATTCGGCCACTGGATCTCTGGATTTTCACTATGTTCTGTGCAGGACTGCAACTTGGTCCGCTTCGCCGCCTGCCACGTCCATCGACAACCCACATTGGAGTCAAGGAGACACCGCGCCGATGGTTTAGTGGTAAAATTCTCCGTTGCCATCGAGCAGCGTCGGGGAGCCGGGGGTTCGATTCCCCCTCGGCGCATATTTTTGCTCGTTCCTTCAATCGTCTGCCGGGCTGTCTGTTGGTTGTGTCTGTTTTTTTATTCTGCGCAACTGCTTCTAAGCTGGTTAGAGTCGCTCCCATCCCCTGCCTGCTGACTACACAGTTTATCAGGCATAATTGAAATTCGAGCACACGCGTTTCGTGTCTTACTTCGTTCTATCCCGTTTTTTTTAAGCGCCTATTGTTGTTGAATGAAGGAGAGTCTTTGTTTTGCAGTGACAAATTGTTTCGTTGTAATGACATCACTGCATCCATTTCTCAAAGAAAAAGAGCACCTGAATCGCTAACTCACCCATCGCAGAAAACAGTCAAGACCATGAAGAGATAAAACACGCCCTAAGGCGAAACCTCCCAAGGCGCATCAACTAAAATCCCGAGCCCATCAGCCGGATAGATCCCCGAGCCCGCGGTCGTCAGATTAGAAATCTCACGGGCGGGAAAGCTTGGTGCCTCCCGTTGCAGTCACACACCGCAGGCAGCAACAGGGGGCCCCCCACACCATGACGCACACGACTCCCCTCCAGTTCGCCAATCACCGCTCCAATTCGTCCGTTCCGCACCAGCTGCCGAGGCCCCGATGCGATTCTGCAAGAATCCAGCATCTCTACTCTCCTTTCCACGGACGTCCACGGCAGATGTGGGTTCCTTTCAGTTCGGTGTTTGCTTCGCCTGAGCCAATGAGCAGCCCCGAGAAGCACCCTCCGAATGCCGAGCGGGCACGGCGCTAGGGCAGATGCTGCCGGGCCGCACTTCGCACCCGACCGCCGTCTAGAAGGGCCACCCCCGTCTGGTCTCCAACGCTAAAGAGTGTAATGCTCTCATGGTGGCGTGGGAGGGGGAGGGCGGGAATCCATTACAAAGCATCGTGGGCGGTTTCAAAGCATGGCACGTCAGTTGCTCCGCTTCGCCCAGGGGATGTGGAATAAACTGGGCTTCTAGCGCAGCTGGACATAAAACCTCCCAGACCGCTGATTCTCCCTGTCGAACCCTCAACTTCCAAAACCTTTCCATAGACACAATAGACTTCCACCACCACAATGTCGCCGACACGATACCCCGCCGAGGCCGTCGACCCCGCCCCCCTCGCGGCGCCCCTCCCGCTGCCCTTCTCGGGCAAAACGGCCCCCAACCGCTTCCTCAAGGGCGCCATGACCGAGCGCCTCTCGACCTGGGACCCCGCCAACCCCTCCGCCCGCGGCGTCCCCACCCCGGAGCTCGTCAACGTCTACCGCCGCTGGGGCGAGGGCGGCTCCGGCCTCATCCTCACGGGCAACGTCATGCTCGACTACGACCAGCTCGAGGCCGCCGGCAACCCCATCATCCCGCCCGCGGCGCCCTTCTCCGGCGAGCGCTTCGAGGGCTTCCGCAGCGTCGCCGAGGCCGCGAAGAAGCACGGCAGCCTGGTGCACGCGCAGCTCAGCCACCCCGGCCGCCAGGTCGCGAGCAACATCAACCCGCACCCCATCTCGGCCAGCGACGTGCAGCTCGAGGGCGAGGTGATGGGGATGACCTTCGGCAAGCCGCGCGCGATGGGCCCGGAGGACTTTGAGAAGGTTGTCGGCGGGTTCGCGCACGCGGCGGAGTACTGCTACAAGGCTGGTTTCGATGGTGTGCAGCTGCACGGCGCGCACGGGTATCTGCTCGCGCAGTTCCTTTCGCCGACGACGAACAAGCGCACGGACAAGTACGGCGGGTCCCTCGCCAACCGCGCGCAGATCATTCTCGAGATCGCCGCCGCTATTCGTGAGCGCGTGACGGATCCCAGCTTCAGCATCGGGATCAAGGTGAATTCGGTCGAGTTCCAGGAGGGCGGGTTCTCGACGGAGGACTGCAGCGAGCTGTGCGCGCTGCTGGAGGAGCACAAGTTCGACTTTGTGGAGCTGTCGGGCGGGACGTACCAGTCGCTGGCTTTCGAGCACAAGCGCGAGTCGACGAAGAAGCGCGAGGCCTTCTTTTTGGAGTTTGCGGAGCAGATTGTGGGCAAGCTGAACAAGACGCGGGTGTACGTGACCGGCGGGCTGCGGACGGTGGCCGCGATGGTGAAGGCGCTGGAGACGGTGCACGGGGTGGGGCTGGCGCGGCCGGTGTGCAACGAGTTCGACCTGCCGAAGAAGATCATCGAGGGCAAGGCGGGGAGCTCGGTGAAGACGCTGCTTGGGGAGGATGATTTCGGGCTGACGAATATGTTGGCTGGCACGCAGTAAGTTTTTTCCGTCTGATTTGTGAAGATGGGATTGCTAATGAGGATGCAGGATCCGGCTGGTGGGCAAGGATAAGGAGCCGCTGGATGTTAGCCAGGAAAACTACAAGGAGGTGTTTGAGAAATCGCTGCAGAAGTGGGCGCAGGGCATGGCGGAGAACAGTGATGGCTCCAAGTATGGGTACATTGACATTGAGGGGACGACGCTGCAGCCTTTTGGCACGCCGTACGCGGCTGCTGCGTGAGGTTGATTTTTGATTTGGATGAATAAAAAGTCTAGAGTTAGATAGACGAAGCGTGTTGATAACGGCATTGAGATTCCATCAACTCGGTTTCTGGTTGATTAGGCTTGCTCCAGCCACGATGCGCTGCCACAACAGCCACACCATGATGCAGTGTGAAGTATTGAATAAATTTGAAATAAAGTAGGCAAAAAGCTCACGACCAAAGCGAGGAGAAAACAATTCAAACGCACTTACCCAGAAGTTCCAAATTTAGTCTTGTCAAATGCATCAGATCAAAGTCAATTCAGCATCTCATCATTCACCAGCTCGGTGTGCACGGTCCTCACCGAAACCACCAAGGTGAGCCCGGCGACCGAGGGGCAGTGACGCTTGACCTCCCAAAAAGCCCCCGCCTTCCCCCGCTAATACGACCTGGTTGCCGCTGCCCCTTGGCCATCCCTGCCGTTTTCAGGGGGCTTCCCACGCCCGCCGCAGCTAAGTTCAGCTCCTGTCTGTCACCAACCCAATTTCTCGCTTTCATCCCAACTCTGACCTGCCATCCTTTCTCCTTCCCGCCCACCACCACCAATACCACCACCACCACCATCGCGACGCCCTTCGTTTTTCTCTTCCCGACAGCGATGCCTACGGTCACTACTGCCAACATCACACTCCCACACTCTTGCTAGACCGCTCCATCACAACCATGTACGCAATCCCCCACACCCGTCAGTGACGTAACACCAGCTAATCACCACCACCCAGGATCGAGCCCTCCCTCCGCGTCCGCCGCGCCATCACGGCCAACGACCCCCTCCTCGTCAAGCGCATCCTCAAATCCCACCCCGGCCTCCTCCACAACCCCGACCCCTCCCCGCTCGGCCTCTCCAACTCGAACCTCCACCTCGCCGCCTCCCTCGGCCACCTGCCCATCTGCCGCGTCCTCCTCGACGCCGGCCACGAAGACCCGGACCCGGCCCTCAACGAGTCGCACCAGACGGCCCTCATGCTCGCCGCCGCCGCCGGCCACACCGACGTCGTCCACTTCCTCTGCGAGCGCACCCCGCACGTCATCCTGCGCCGCGACATCCGCTGGCGCGACGCCATCATGGAGGCCTCCCGCGGCGGCCACGACACCGTCCTGCAGATCCTGCTGACCTACGTCCCCGGCGGCGCGCGCGACGCCGTGATGAGGGCGGATCTGGACGGCAACACGGCGCTGCACTTTGCGAGCGGGAATGGGAACTTGTTGGTGCTGAGGACGCTGCTGGCTGCCGGCGCGGATGCGGAGAGGAGGAACATGTGGAGCTGGACGGCGATGAGCTATAGTGCAACGGTGCAGGCGGAGGTGTACCTCAAGGGCTTGGTCACGGAGGTGGAGAGGCGGAAGATGGTGCGGCGGGAGGTGGAGGAGCTGAAGAAGGCGGGGGGCGTGAGGGTTGTTGAGGAGGATGTCGAGGTGGAGGATTGAGCGGTGGTCACGGAGAGGACGTTACACGAGCACGATGAGCTGGATAGGCTGAGGGCAGAGCGCAGCGGCGGTTTGGAGGACTGCTGAGAGCAACGCGGGAATGCCGGAGGCACCCCATGTCGACTGTGCCCCACCGTCGAAGCAGTCGAGTTGCCTTGCGGGTTCACGATTTGGAGGAGGCAGTTTTCTGCTACTGGTCACCACCACACCACAGACATGGAACCACTGGGAGACGGAAGAGCGACGGACAATCATTCGCCGAATTCGCGAGGCGTTCGAGAAAACGCAACTGCATCAACACGTTTGATGAAGATCGCGACTTTAGAGCGAGATTGCCAATCAAAGATGGCGCGGTGGAGACTTGGGAGCTCAGCTGGGGACAGCTTCTCATTGGCGGACGGACAGGCCTCACCAGAAGGCATTTGGCGTCGGCGTCAGCCACAAATGGAGCGCCACACTCGCGCCACACCACTCAAGCATAGCAATACATCACAATCACCCAAACTTGGATTCGGAGCGAATTGGGTGCAAGTCGAGTTTGCGACTGAATTGTCACGGACGGCTCAGTTGTGCACCTTGAAGGACACGTCCAGTCGGAGTGATTCATCGACATGCACGTCAGCTGCGTAGTCATCTCATTACATTATTCCAGAACCAAGCAGCATCCAGCATGTCACACCCGCGAATGACCCTTCGTCTCATAGAGATCCGGCTTCCTCGTCACTCTCCATCACAAATGCCATTTTGTATGTCAATGATTCACTCGCCCAGCTTCACCCCGAGACTGTTATAAATTTGTCGTCATCGGCTGCTTCTGTCGCAAACATGCCAACAACATCACACAAAAGCATCTTCTCCAGCTGCACAATTTCAACTTTCATTTACCTCATCACCTCGTCATCTGTCGCCGTGGCTTCTCAACGTTCCTCCGAAGAGGAGCCAGAGTACCTCCCGTACCCCGCAACCAAGTTGATCATCGGCCAGTACTACGTCTGCTCGCGCGATCCTCCGCACTGGGGCTGGCTAATCGTCGGGACCTTCTACGACCCGGACAACAACCCCGTCTGGAGCACCGAAATCTTTGCCTTTCAGCGCGACACACGCGGCGACCAGACAGATTCGCAATCGGTCTCCTCGTCTGACTCGGGTGAGTCACTGCTGTCCACGCAGACTTATTCACTGCTTGCTTGCAAACACATTTCTGTCTTATAAATTGCCAGCTTACACCCTTCACAGGCTCATCCGCAGAACAAGAGTTGACTGCACGATTCTCCAACAGCCTCCGTTTCAATACCTCCGCTTCAACTCACAACCACCGCCTCTGGGACCCAACCCTCGCAGGACCCGTCCCCGGCCACTGGATCACACAGTACGACCCCCGCATCAACAACTGGGTAAACACCTGGCAACCGCACCACCACCCCTTCTAACACAATGTCGAACCCCGTCAACGGCCCCGACGCCGACGCGCGCCGGCCCCCTTGGGGCCCCAATACCGGCTACCAGCTCCCCCGCTACGGCGAGGCCTACATCCCCCACCCGGGCTGGACCTCCGCCTCCTACGGTTACCCCTACCAGCCCTCCCAATACTACTACCAGCCCCCGGCCTCGCCCTACCCCGGCGCGACATCCTACTCTTGGTCCACCCCCTCCGCGGCCCCCGCCGGCGGCTACACAACCTACCCCCTCCAGCCCTCCGGCCAATCCCACCCCTACGCACGCACCACCACCTCCGGCCTCCCGGCGCTCGACCCGCGCAACCCGGCCGCGCACCTCTCCAACTCGACGGGCGGCACCGGCTGCGAGCCCGGGTACAACTACTTCTTCCCCGCCGCGCACACCAAGATCCACGTGTTCCGCAGCACCACGCCGCCGTGGCAGCTGCCGGCCAACGCGCGCATCCAGTTCGCGGCGTTCCACGTGCCCGTCAACACGCCCCTGGCGGAGCTGCTCAAGGGCTTCGGCGCGACGAACCCCGTGCCCAAGAAGAACAAGTGCTACGAGATCGTGCAGGCGGGGAACGGGAAGTGGTACAAGGGTTTGTGCTTTGCGGGGGACGATAAGGATATGATGAAGAAGTGTTTGAAGGATGTCGGGTGGGATGGGACGCGGACGGGGCAGCCTGGGGGGAAGCCGGTTGTTTGTCTTTGGGTTGTGAAGGATTAGGTGGTGATCTATTCTCTGCTTTTTTGGGGGTTGGTTTCGCTGCGGTGGTTGCGATTTGGGATCGGCGTTTAGGGTGGGTCGATGTGGTTTTTAGTTGCAGTTCCGAATTTCAAGCTTATTTTCATGCATGTGTCTGTGTTCAATTCATAAAATTCTATTCGCACTTTGTGAACTTCCTTCGTATGCTAAATCTTCGAGTCAGCAGCCCACGGAATGAAATGAGGTACATTCTAACGGGGTAGCAATGTGCGATGATTTCTGCGGTAAGCGAGATGACGGCGCTGTTTGTTCCCACCGTCTCGGACAGCCAAAAGTCATACTTGTGCAATCTTTTCAAGTGCGGTCTAAGCCATGAGAAATTGACGAGGGATGAGTACATGTAATGCGACGCTGGGATGGTTTGTTCGTGGAGAGTTTTGAGCCTGTCGGCTGTCATTATCGTGGCCAAGGAATAAGCGTACCAGAGATCAGAGGCTTGGCGGGACGATCGACTGGTGATGCGGGGCTCGGGGATCGTGTGATGGGCACGGAATGATGGTTGCGCTGTGCTGTGCTTGAGGATGGTGTCTGCGAAGCATGTCACAGTGCATTCGAGTTCCAGCAATGGAGCTTTGCTACGGATGGGGTTCCTCAAAAAAAATTGACAGCCGCGAATAATGAGTCAACTTCATGGCACTTCTTCCACTACGGAACCCACAGAGAAACAAATCTAGATGCTCAGCTCCCCTCCGCCCACAACCCGAACCACAGGATCACTGAAGAAAAGGGGGCGCCTCATCTCATTGCCTAATTTCAAAAATCCCCCAACACGAGTATTCGCAAAAGGGACAAACACCAGTCCCCAATCATGACATAAGCCCGCGGTAAAAAAGGCGAGACCTTCCCATCCCACGACCGCAGGGCTCTACGCCTCCCGTAGCGCCTTGGCGCAAATCAATACTCGACGCCGAGCCCGGGGCCCGGCCGCGTGTGGATCCGCAAACTCCTAGAATCGGCTGCATCCGAGGGCGGCGGCGGTCCTGTAATCTGCGGTGTCTGCCAACCCTGGTCCGGGCCAATCACAGGACGGCGCTACCGGCTCCCACCTCACTTACACGCGAAAACCCACCTATGAACGCTTCTAGTCGGTCTTCATTTTGAGCATAGGTCGGACTCGAGGTTTCCAACGAGAAACTGTCTTGGCGATGACCCGCAGGAACGCTCGAAAATGGCTTCACTCGCCTACGCGCGACAGCCTTCATATATATCCCACCGTCAAGCGCACCCGAGTGCCTCGTTCTCTCTCATTCCTCCATCCGCCTTCTTTGTCTTCGCTCTACCGGGAGAACTGACTGGCTCACGTTCTGCCCGTGCATCCTTTCACCCAAGTCACTCATTACACCACACTCATTCACCATGCCCTCCCTGACCTCCTCCCTCCTCCTCGCCCTCGCGGCAACCACCCTCGCCCACCCCTCCCCCTCCCGCTCCAAAGCCGACCTCGACCCGGCCGTCTGGTCCTCCCTCGCCAACCACCACCCGGCCCCGCACGCCGCCGCGCGCAGCCTCCTCTCCCCGCAGACCCGCAACCGCCCAACCAAGCGCCAGTCCGGCTTCTCCCCGCCGTCCGCCCTCGCCGCGCCCCTGAAGGAGGTCTGGGCGCACTACGAGTCCACCTACGACGGCGCCGTCACGGGCAACAAGTACTGGGGCTGGGACCAGCTGGTCGCGACCAACGGCAGCCTCAACATCTGCGTGCGCTGGGACTCCTCCGCGACGGTGACGGCCGCGCAGCGCAGCAAGATCGCGAGCGCGTACGCTGCGCAGTACCAGAAGTGGTTCAAGTGGCTGTACGGGTACGACGGGTTCCCGTTTGCGAAGGTGGATGTGAATGTGGTTGCGTGGGCGGTCAAGGACGCGAGTCTGCTGGAGGGCAGCACTGAGGGGCTGGATGTGTATACCACGTACAAGGACGGGGACGGCGTCCCGGCGTGCGCGACGGAGTGTGATCGCGCGGCGCATATTGATGGGGACTTCAGCGGGTGCAAGGCTGGTGCGGACCGGCGATTTGAGCACAGCTTGTGGCTGACGGACGGGCTTGAGGGCGGGTTCGGGTATGATTGGGGACAGCAGATTGGGCGGGAGTACATGATTAACAACCTCGACTCTGAGAGTATTCACATCTTGCTGCATGAGATGGGACATACCTTTGGTCTGGATGATTGTGAGTTTTTTTTGATCTTCGAAGGTGATGGGTTGATTGCTGACGCGAAATGTAGTCTACGACTGGACCCCCACCGGCGTGTCCAACTTCATCATGCTCGCGGGCTCCTCCATGGAGATCACCGACTTTGACGGCTGGATGTACCGCAACTGGTGGTACGAGCTCTCGCGCAGCCGCGGCTGGACGAAGGCCTCCTCCGCAACGACGCCCGCCGCCACTGCTTCCGCTTCCGCTTCTGCGTCTGCTGCGCCCGCCGTCAAGGAGGATGTCGCGGAAGAGGTCTCTGAGCCCGTTGCGTCGTCTACTTCCGTCGCCGCGCCCGCTGCCACCTCCGGGGCTGAGTCTGCCTCCGGTGCCTCGGCTGCGAAGTGGGCCCAGTGCGGCGGTGCAGGGTACACCGGCCCCACTGCCTGCGCGGCCGGGTCGACCTGCACCAAGTCGAGCGAGTGGTATTCTCGGTGCTTGTAGATGCAGTTTGAGACTTTGGAGAATCTGGTGAGGTTTGTGGAAGCTGTTCGAGGACGAGACGGTGATGGCCAATTTGGCGCAGGCTGCGGGCCGCATGCGCTTTTTCTTCGTTATATTTATTGTCTTCGGACATGTACATTACATTTTACTTCGTACTTGTAAATAAGAAATGGACATTCTTGATCCACGATTTTGTCTCTGGTGGGTGTTTGTCTTGTAGAGAACTGTGTCTTGTGTGTGCGCGGCTGGCGCTCATAGTTCTCATTCAATTGTGTTCACATCGACAGAACCTGATGAGTTTTCATTCGCCCACCTCACAAAGACGAATTTCTTATTCAATCATGTTTTGCGTGAATTATGTCCATAGGCCAGCTTGATTGACAACGATTTTATCTCAATCGCATTCGGAGTTGGGAACCCATCCGCTCGACGTCCAATCAGACCACTCCAACCCTTCAGCTGCCCCTCCCGTTGCCAGTGCAACCGACGCGTCGGCCCCAGACTGAATCCCTCCATGTGTGGCGAGGCACTGAGGCGCACCAAGACAGGGGTGATCAACCTGTGGTGGGTCGCCATCCTCAAAGAGGAACTCCGACTTGAGTGACTTCACTGTACGTAAGGTACCTGAACAGGGCACCCTCAGGGGGGGAGGGCGTGGGCGGCGATCAGGGGCAACACCCTTGACCGGGGGCGTGTGAGTCTGTGGGGGCCCCTGGTTTAGTGCGGACAGGGAATATTGCAGGGGTTGGTACACATTGGAGCCTGTGAGATCGGGTGGCGTCGGTGGGGGTGCGGGACGAGCATGGGTAATAAGCTTATTTCTGGGCTTGTTCGAACCCCTGCCGCCGGTCTCGGATGTGGCGCCACAGAGGTGGGGATCGGCGCGAGCTTGGTTTGACGACATGCGGTCCCCGTGTAAGTCGTCTTAGGTGCAGCAAGGAAATTTGAGAAGATAACTGCGGATTGATGAAATGCTGATTGATGAAATGCATACGGAATTCGACGCAATGTGTAGCTCTCAAGCCCCCACTGCGATGTGGGTTGCTCAACCTCATAACGACTCGATGAAGGAGGCCCCGACCGCAACCGCCGATGCTAGCTAGCTATGTGAAGCTGAGATTGGAACAATCACCCGGTAATTGAGAACCAAATAACGCGAAGTTTCATAATCAACAGATTGTAATGCATGATGCAGTCTGAGAGATGGTTGATGGAGACCAAGGCATATTAGTAAGGAGGTTATAATTAGCTCGGGGAATTAAAAGAGCTCTTAAACAGATGGACGCACAGTGGATTTGCTATGAGACCTGTTGTGTGTTTAATCTGTACAGTCGAGCGCGCGAAAAAGGGCAGTTTCTTCTTTCCGACTGGGCCGACTCTCAGAGCACATTCTAGCGTAGGGTTAGGGCTAGGGTCAGGGTACAGCCACCCTAATCCCGCGTCACCCCTCTTCTGCCTCTCCTGTAGCATAGCAAAAGACATATGCAGAGTCCCTATACCGAAGTATGGCATATTTAAGCTGTTAATAGCCTAGACCTCCCTACCTGCCTTTGCACGTATGAACTTCCTGCGGTGTGGATGGCGCCACGTGCTTGAACAAACTCTCAATGCAACACCTGATGCCATTGCGGGCCTCGCATATCTTTCTGTGAATGCGCATGAGAGATGGGAACTTAGAGAAGGTATTGCCGATCTAGCGCTAATGCCCTCACGCTGCTGCATCTCATGGGTGGTAACGCACAATAGGAAAGTGTACAACATGTTCACCCCGTAAAATACAAAGGCTACAATCTCAAATCCTGAAACGCACCACGGAGATTTATTCAAATGATAATTGAAATCAACCGCTAAAAGGGAAAGTACAAATGCTCTAACGATCTTAGATATCTAGCCTGGCTAAGTCTGCCGTCCTCAATTGAAATATTCCTGTGTTTATAACAGAACCCGTGTCTATGAAAGCTCATGTAATCCTCCTGACGTTGACCTGCAAGAAGAACATCAGCAGGCAGATACTAAAACCGTCACTTGATGATTGTGCGCAAAGGGTATGTTAAGCATATTCTTTACACACATTCCTACGTAGAGCCTAAAGCCGTAATAATTTGGGAAGGGAATAACTCAATTAAATCCTGTGCTTGACCTCTACCAGCCGCTATGAAGACTACCACTCTTGAGCAAGCGGTAGCACGACGGATTGTGAAGCCGAAAGTCTGATTTTAAGTCATAACCTGTTCACCTCTCGAGAAACGGGATAAGCTCAATATCCTCTATATCAGGACCGAACGCACGAACTTGAAACATCCAAGGTAAACTAGAAGCATAGATACACGGCAGTGGAATTCAACACAAAACTTTCACTAGGTGGCAGCCGCTCCAGAGGCCGCAATCACCACGACTAGGGTTAGGGTTAGGGTTACATGTTCAAGCTAGCTTCAGACGTTCTAGCTCAGGCCAGAGTGCTTCTATACCACTATCAATGCTGAAGGCCTCAGTGACAAGGGCACGAAGTGCTGACGATGCAAGTTTGCTTGCGTCGCCATTGTAACAAACACACACAACAGCTTTCTGACTTTCTCTCGCAGTACGCAGCCACCCAGCCATAAGAGGTGTGGCAACTGCTTTTTGAATTTGCATGCATATCATGTGAACAGATTTCGCATCTCCAAAAATGTCACCATAAGCCAGATCTGGCGTCAGACCGGCCAAGGGCACGGAGAACGAGCCCGGTATATGTCGAGCCTTGAAAGCGGACTGGCTACGAAGGTCCAGGACCAATACTGATGGTGAGATCAAGTTGCGTGTATGGTGCGAGCAGCAGTCGACATCAGCATGATGATTTTCTGGGAAGAGGAGATTCACGATGAAGGAAATCCAGGAGCGACCCTTCGGTGGGACTTGAACCGGGATTTCCTCAACTGTTTCGATGCTGAGTTCGAGAGCATCCTTCTGACATAAGTGCGGTTCCGATGTGCCAAAGATGACGTTGCCCGCTTTCCGCGCATCCAAGATCCATCTCTCATCATGTCGATTCTGGTCGCACTGCAAGAGTATCTGTCACGCTCATGTAAGCCAGACCATCCAGTAACTCTGCGAGTTTTACTAACCTCATTCTCAATTGGAGGAAACTCGCCAGCCCCAAGCTTCTGATAGTAGATGGGCAGGTACTGGTACGGGAGATCGCTGCAAGTGAAGACGCATGAGATCTCTCCTGTTTGCCCGTCTCTCAGCTGACCTAGGCTGTTCGTTTGCTTTAACATGGAGATGTATTCGAGGAGTCCGTGAAGTGCCTCCCCTGAAGACGGGCCACAGATGAGTCCTTCTCGGGAGAGGCGCATGGACATACGGTACGAGTCAACTGACGAAACTTCGATGCGGCTGTCGACTGTGCCTTGCCATGGAAAGCCGGAGGTATGGAAGCCGTGGAAATGTCTTGGTCCCGGCGTCGGGTCGCCGAATTTGTTGAAGACGCTTGCTGATCATTAGTTTTCGGGAGCTAAGTCATCAAATACATGCGTAGACTAACCCAAGAACCTTGACTGATGGCTTGTGGGACTTTAGGTACACTCCCGTGCCCGTAATTACGCCTGATAATCTGTTAGTCAACTGAAATACAACATAGACTTAGATGATTTTACCGCCAGTACCAACAGTCGAACAAAAGATGTTGATTTGAGGCAGCTGTTTGAAAATTTGAGGGCCTGTCCACTCCTCATGAGCTTTCCAATTCTTCGCACTCGTCAGCTCTTGGATTCTACTAGAAAGCCAGGAGATCGTACGTTGGAATTGTCATACTGCCCGGGGTACACCATATTCTCGTCCTGCGCCGCCCGCCTCCGGAGCCTGCACATGATACCTGTGGGATCAGTAGGTTCTTGCTGCGCGAGACCACCATAGAGACACCTGAGGAGATTCCACGTCAGAGAAAGGCTTCTCGCCTCCTGTCTCTTGAAATGGGAACTCACGGTCGGATACCAAAGAAACGAAGCAGATTCAGCGACTCTGGCGGCTTTTTGTTCGTCACATAGGCGTCCACATCTTCATTTCCCCAGAGAACCCTCGCAATGATGCCGAGAGACAGCACAGTCGACCCAGAGCTTGCCTCGACAATCTTACGATCTTGGGCTTGGGGCTTTTCTCGTAGCATTTTCAGGGCTGTGAGTTCTACGTGTCACCTTCTGGCCGTAAAAGGATCAGGAAAAGGTGACGCACCTGGCAGAGACTTGACATTCTGCGCGGGCAGACAAGTGAGCATCTTTGCATATATCCTGACCCCATCATCTCTGAACGTATTCAAACGGTCTGGGATCTCGACCAAAGGAAGAGGCGGATTCTTGTCGGGGTCAAAGTAGTCGACGACTGATTCGGCCCGCTGAAGACGTTGTCCTGGGCAGACATTTTTAAAAAGAACAAGATGGGCTTTTTTTACGAGTCTTTCTGGGATTAAAGATTTGGCGAGGGCTTCAGTGGTAGCCATGTGCCAGCAGGGCCGGAAGCTACATTTCTCAACACATCTCTGTCAAGTAATCGACTTCATGTATCGTAACCGCGGCTATCATCGCAAGTCCAGATCCTTCAGCGGCTTACATGGTGCAATCTTCACTAACTCAAACAGGATGGAGGTACGACGTTCGGCATGCAGCCTCGGCTTTCCCTGATGTAACAGTGCAGCACAGTGCCAAGAGCCAAGAGCCCGTCTAGAAGTCTCGGCGGTTCCAATCTCACCCAGAGCCAATTACTAAACTTGCTCAATGAGCTGAGAATCTTCAGCCCCGCGAAGCGAAGCTGTACAATCCAGGGCTCATGAGCCAAAAGAACTTGCTCATTCACGGATCTAACAGCTCCTTTGGCGTACACGTGCCGAACGTTACTTGCCCCCTGGTCCCGATGGGATGGTCTGAGACCGAGGTGAGTCATTTTGTGGGTGTCTTATGAGGGTGTACCGGCTGCTATTGATGGAATACGGGAAGAGAAGTCTATTAGGTCGCAATCTCGGTCTTTCCTTCACGCCGTCGCGGAATTGTTGCTGTTGCTGCAAGTCGGTGGCGTCTCAAGTACACCATACAAGCAGAATGACCAGCCTTGGGTGGAGTTTAATGCTCAGGGGAGATGATGGGCAAGGTAAGCAACATATTCTGGGCTTCGTTGTCACCCCAAACTAACATCGAGGTCACAAGTGACGCTGCAAGCCGTTCAGCCAAGCTCAGGAACTGCCGCTACCCACGACGGACAGGGTTATTGGTACTTCGATCTTGTGCTCACGGCTCAGCAAGAGCCTGGCCAAAAGAACTTCGCAGTCGACCAGGATGAGACGAATCTCGGCACTGATCTACTACAAAGCCTCGTCAAACAGGATCTATCCCACGCCACCTTCCTGAGGCTACTCTTCTCAACGGACGCTGGTACCATCATTAGACCGGACTTCCTCTCCTACAGACTTCATGGCCTTGAGGATGCTCACAAGATTACGAGCTTCCTCGCCCCATTGTACCCCGTAGCATCAACAAGCCCAGACCAAGCGATCAACGTCACCACAAAAGACGACTTCCTCTCCCTGCTCCGAAGCTCAGTCGGCGGCGTCATCGCTCGATCCACCAATCCAAAAGACACACTACAAACCCTCCGCGCCCGTCTGGACGACGAGTTCACTAAGCGACTCTCCATCCCCTGGACAGTCCCACAGAAACTCACACAAAAGCGCGTTTTCTGGGTCCAAGGTCGCGCCAACATCGACGCAAGCAGGCAATTCTACCAAGCCGCCCGCGCCCTCGGCATCACCCTCGTCGTCCTCGACGAGCCGGGCCATTGGATTGAAGACGACGCCGGCCCGCACGCGCACTACCGCGAGGCCTTTGTACCTATCAGCATCGCTGCGGATGAGGGGCTTACCCAGCGCGTCGTCGACGCCGTGCGGGCGTATCCGCATCCAGTCCACGGGGTAGTGTGTATCAGCGATGTGCGGTTGCCCCTCATCGCAAGTGCGTGTGAGATTTTGGGGCTGCCTACCTCCAGTTCTGCAGCTTACGCCAGGGCGGGGAATAAGGGCGTCTCACGGGAGATTGAGGCCGCTGCATCTGGAGAGGAAGATGGGTTTGTCCTGCAGACGGCAGAGGAGCTCGACGCAGCATTGGCAGAGAAGGGCAAGGGGTTGAGGTATCCTCTGATCGTCAAGCCTTGCACCGGTTGGAACAGCGACTGCGTGGTCAAAGCACGCGACGAGGGCGAGCTGCGGGCTGCTGTGAAGCGCGCATCGGATCGACACGCTACATCTGCGGCACGGAGCACGAGTGTGGTGATCGAGCCGTACATCGACGGACCAGAGGTTGACGCAAACTTCATTGTGTTGAACGGAGAAGTGCTCTTCTGTGATGTGACGGATGATTTCCCCTGCTCCGCCGACATCCCAGGGATGGACGGAACCAAAGCTGCAAACTTCATGGAGACACTCATGGACGTGCCCTCTGCGCTGCCTGTCTAGGAGAGAGCTATGATGCAGGACTCGCTGGCCAAAAGCATCGCGCGTCTTGGATTCGAGTCCGGCGTGTTCCACTGCGAGGCCAGGGTCCGCGGGTCGCGGGCGTACTATGCCGTCCACCCTGATGACGGTATTCTTGACCTGCGCGTCCGCGAAGATACCCCCGCTGCAGCTCCGTCTTGCTACTTGCACGAGGTCAATGCACGCCCGCCGGGGTACATTAACTGCGTGGCGGCCCTACTCGCACACGGCGTCGATTACTACGCCATACGGCTGCTACTCAGTCTCGGCTCGGAGGAAGATGCGCGAGTGCGGGCGCTTTCAAAACCTTTTCTGCATGGTATCCCTCAGTATACGTTGGGCATCTCGGTACTCGCTCCTACTAAGGCAGGCGTTATGGGGTCTGATGATGCAGTGAAGGAGTTCCTCGAGGCGAACCCTGATCTTGAGCGCCATGTTGTGCATTATTAGACTGTGAAAGAGAAGGGTGAAGTGGTACAGGGACCGGAGTCGAGTGAGTTGTGGTGCGTTGGGTACGTGATCGTCGCGAGCAGGAAGGGAAGAAAAGAGTGTCTGAGGCTGGATCGTGAGATTAGAGAGCGATTTACGTTCAAACTCATGGACGACTGAAGTCCTTCGGGAATCAAAAATGGAAATATTCTCTGTAACTAAGAAGTATGTCTACCACGCAAACGCTTCGTCCACCAAAACATACGGCCTGCTCCTCGAATCGTTCCTTGTGATTTCGACAATCTTCCTGCGCACATCATCCGCCATGCTGGGCGGGCCACAGACAACAACAGCCAGCGGGCCACCCGAGACAGCAGTCATCTCCTTCGTGAGGATAGCATCCAGCTTCAGCCTTTCGCCGACAACAGTCTCGACCTTGACACTGCTTGGGAGGCTCTGAATGGCTGAACCCAGAACCGTGATGAGACCTTGGTGTCGGCTGGACCAGAAGAGCGACGTACTACCCGCAGCAGGGCGGTTGCGGACAAAGGGAAGGCACGCGGTGATACCGACGCCACCGGCGATGCAGATCATATCGGTGCAGTGTGATACTTGCGCTGAGACGTGGCCTGAATGTTCGTAGGGGCCTTCGAGAAGCACGCGAATGCGAGTGGAGGAGGATGCCTTGGCAGCCAGGGCTCGCGTCATACCACTGCGAGTGCGAGAATAAAAGACCGTGGTATTTGTGCTCACCCTTGAGGGTGTGGTGACTGTGTGTGGTCGCGCGTTGATGCCCTTTTCGGGGTCAGCTTTGACAGTCGGCGACTCAGCCTCCGCCTTGTCCTCCCGGATCGGAGTCGAAGCTGGGGATTGTGGAGTTCTCGACTCAGCAATGGTGTCGTTGAATCCGGAATATGCGACAGAAAACGGATGCGTCTCCCAGAAACGCCAGCTGAGAGTCGGGAAGCCGAGATAGACCACTCCGCCACCGAGGCGTTTCCCCTCCACCTCGATGCGGATGTATTCACCGTCGACATCATCAACCGTGGTAATGGTGGCCCATCTGAGGCCCTGCCAAAAAGTGCGGACAAGACGGAAAAGCCGGTCGGCGCCCCAGATGCCGCCGGCGACGAAAATCCAGATCTCGTAGCCCCAGTTGTACTCGTAGACGTACCAGATGTGGTAGTAGTATCCGATAATGAAGAGAAGCGACAGAATGACGTGAGACGCGAGGAAGAACTCGTAGAAGCGCTGGCGCACCCACAACAGTGAGAAGGGCAGGATGGCGCTCACCGCGACGGTGCCGACGATGCCCCAGATCCAGTACTGGCGTACCAGCTCGGCCTCGTAGGTGCCCTGGAGGACGTAGTTGGCGAGGAGCATAAAGGAGTGAACGATGGTGTGGAAGATGGCCCAGTAGGCTAGCCAGCGGTGGAGCAGCAAGTAAGTGCTATAGCTCCAGTCTGTGAGATAAAGAAGGACGTTGTTGCGAGCGGCAAATAGAAACAGCGCGACGAAGTTGCCCATGGCCATTACGCCGGCACGGTTGCCGATGATGCTGATGCTCTGCATCTTCAGAGATGTGAAACTAGCCTGTGGCTGGTGAATGGTGTACGGGCCGAGCCAGAGGATGATGTTGAGGAAGCTAAGTACGAAGATGTACAAGGCCTGGCCACGGGTGGGGATGTTGCCGATCCCGGCGACAGGCTCGCGATGACGGCGACCGAAGGCGGCGGGGTGAATCAGCAAAGTCTGCCAGTACGTCCAGGCAAAGTTCTTCGTGAAACCTGGGATGAAGCAGAGCGCCGAGAGGGCGACGGGGAGGAGGACGGCGACCAGAGTGATGACGATAGTAACAGTTGAGTGGCCTGCCTCGTTCGTCTCGAAGTCGTGCATGTAGTTCCACTGAAGCTGCCACTCAGCGGGCTCGACGAAGCTAGTGGTATTGAGGGGCTTGGAACCGCCTGCCGCCTTGGGGAGGGGGCTGGAGACGTTGAAAACCACCAGGCCGTCGGCTGAATCCATCGCCATATCTCCATGGCGGGCCATAAGTCGTACTGTAGGGACCCTTCGGTGGTTGGTGTGTCCTCCGCTGTCGGAGCCTGAAGACGAAGAGCTGGTGTTTTGAGCAGCCTTTGATTCTTCCTCGCGCGCAGCAGCCAGAGCCTCCTGGTATGACATGGCTGGGATGTACTTGTAGTTGCCCAGTGTGCCGGTCCCGAGATGGGATGCCCAGTAGTCTTCCAGCTTGGCCATCGGCGGGTTCTCGCTCAACGGGCAGTAGGTATCGATGCAGAGAGCCATAGTGAGCAGAAAGACGCGATCGGAGACGAAGCATTTCGGTGGCGTCGAGACTGGATTGTGGGCTATGCCGTGGTTCGCACTTGAGTCCACGGGCGTGCAGGCGAGAGTTTGCTTTCTGATGATGTTGCGGCAAGCGAAAGAACAGGTCGGATCGTAGAGGGTTTTGCCCCAGCCGATGAGGCCGGTGCCGTCGGCATGGACGCCGATGACAAACAGGGCGACAGCGAGACCTGACGCAACTAGACGTGATACGGGCGCCATCTCGTTGCACGCAAGTTTGTTGGTGTTGAAGAGGCGAAGATATTGCAAGGCGAAACGTGGAAGGCGGACAAGGCAGATGCGACAAGCGAGTTGATTTAAGCTTGCCACAAAGAATCTTGGTGCTTGCAATACACCAAATGTTACCGGCCACCGTTGAACAACCTGAAAACTACCGTTTCGCATTTGTGCGCTCAGCCTCCTCAACCATCTTAGATGCGTGCCCATTCATCTCACGAGCCTCTACCTTGACAACCGTTGAGCGAGACGCAAGCCAAAGAATACGCAAACTTGTGTCTTCAATTCAAATTCAAACCATGATCTTGCGATTTGATGTTTCTTAACTCTCTCTAGTCTCAGGACTCCCGCAAACCCGTCAACATAGCTGAGGCGGGCCTCACTCAGCATCAGGATGAGCAAAAGCTGTGATCTCACAACTCTATATCCCTGTCTACACCGCCGTCCAGCTCTACTTCTAGCTCAGCTCAACACGAAGTACTCCACAAGAATCAAATTCGGGATCCAGCAGCTGAACCCCGTAATCGACAACGCAAACCTCGCCTCCATCCCCGCCACAAGCATCAACAGGAACTGCCACCTCAACATGACCGCCGCATACGTGCACGCAAAGTTCCGCGTCATCCAGCCCATATGCCCCTTCACATCGCCCCTCTTCACCGCCACAATGCTCCTCCGCAGCGTCTCCAGCCACGCAGCCGCCAGCGCCGCAAACCCCACCCGCCCCCACGGCAGCGCGAGACTGTGGAACGTGACATAGAACGCCGCCACCCCGCCGGCCGCCACGGCCGCGGCGTACACCCAGCCGAGCCACTTGTGGAAGGCCGGGTACGCGTGGCGCAGCGAGGGGAGGAACTGGAAGGGCCCAAGGCCCATGGCGATGAAGGAGCCGAAGATGTGGACACAGCCGCCCGTGGAGGCGAGGATGCGGGCCTTGATTTGCGGGTCGCCGGGGGTGAGGCCCGTGAAGAAGAGGGCGCCGTGGAGGGAGATGAGGAAGGAGGGGATGGCGAGGAGCCACCACTGCGGGCTCGGGAGCTGGAGGCGCGGGTTTTTGGTGGTGGTGTTGGCTTGGCGGATGGTGGTTCTTGTGATGTCGTTGGAGAAGGGGGTGTCGGGTTGCGTGGGGGCGGTGTCTTTCCCCGGCGTCTTTCGATGGGAGATGGAAGCGTTCAACATTTTTGCTGGTTGGTTGGTGTCGTATGATGAACTGCGGTCAATGTTGCCGTTCAAGAGGTGGTGGGATTGGATCTTGCTGGATTGGCGTGCTCATGGCAATGTTCGCCGGAGACGACGTCGATGGTATTTAGATCTATCGCGGGAGGTGGGCTTTCTCCGCGCGGAGGTTTTCGGGGTCACGGACTTTGCCGCTCGCCGGCCGGGGCCTGGTCCCCGCTCGGCAGTTGAAATAGTCGGCCGGCGTTGAGTCAAGCCTCGCTCAGCTAAGTATTTTGCTTTCGGACGGATGGAGAGGCTCAAAATCGTCATGCTATGATGTGGGCCGACAGACCTTGGCAGGGTAATCAACATTTACATCCGTATGATTTGTCGTCTCATAAGGCGTAGCTGTCGATTCTCTCGATGTTGATCTCGCTTTCGCGGATAGGAGATGGACAGGGCATCTCAGATGTGGAGACGCCGGACTGTCCCGGTGAGCTATTCGGAGCGGTCCGGACATGGACTTTTCTGGTTGACCGCTCCGATCATGTTTACCTCTACATGTCGATCACTGCGGTTGGAAAGTTTCCGTGGGGGAGAAAAAACAACACATGTAAGCATGACCTTGAGAATTCCATTGCAGTTGAAGAGAACAGGAACTTAGCGCAAATGGTAAAAGCCTGGACAACTGGGCATCTTGAGACAATCTTCATGTCCCTTTCTTCAATGCTAAGTTGTAACTCGCGTGAGACGAACAAGATAGAAGAGACACACTTATCTATTGAACGTAACAAATCATGAAATCGAGATGTGTTGCGTCAACGCTGAACCTGGACCAGAGGCTCTAGAGTATCGTGGTCTGTACCTACACTGATTCCAATCTACTAGATATGCAATCATCACACAAGACCCACTGCGTATTGTTTGTTGTAATATTCTCTATTATGTATGGATTTTAGTACTTGTGCATGTTATGATGGACATCTTAATAGTTTATAGTTTCGCGACAGAATATCCGTGACGCCTGACCTATACCTCCTAAGGTAATAATTTTCCTCTCCTTGCCTTTCTCATGATGTTCATTCCTTCCTCTTGATTTTATGTGCGTCTTGTGATCTTGCGCTCTCCTCTTGATGCAATGCACGTCATGGCCACAACCCATAGACAAACGGCTCGACCTCCGGGTAGTCCTTCTGCATGCCCATGATGATGCTATACTCATCCCTCAAAATATCCGACCCCTCGTTCCCATACGCCGTGTATTTGCTCATCTCATGCCTCCGCAACGCCACCGTCCACGGAAAACTCGAATGCGCAACGCCCATAAACGCGCTCGCCTTGAAGAGCATCAAAAAGTCCACCAGGGCATGCTGGTCAAACGTCAACTCGTCCAGCAGCTTCCGATCGGGCCCCTGAAGCAAGTCGCGTTTCGTCACAACCGCGACGCTCTTGGTCTCCCCACCGGGGCTCGCCGCGACGCGCTTCTTCAGCTCCTCCTCAAACAGCTCCACCACCGTCTGGTTCCCGGACGCCACGTACACCACACTCAGACCCATGCGCTCAATGTACTGGAAGTGCTCCTCGAACTGGTCCTTCTGCCGCGAGAAGCGCCACTCGTCCGGCTGCCACGCGTCGATCGCGTCCTTCTCCAGCCGCAGGTGCGCGCCAAAGTACGCGTTCGGGTTGATCGCCCTGGCCGGGTCGATCGGCAGCGCAAACCGCCGCTTCAGCTCGTAGAGTATCTTCGCCGCGAGCTCGCGGGTGTCGTTGCGGAAGGAGAGAATCTTGCCGTACTCGTGCACGAAGGCCGGGCCGTCGTCGCGGACGGGGTACTCGAGGAACGCCTGGCCGATCCGGACGTGCGTCGGCTCCTCCGCCCGGATGGTGACGTTCTTCTTGTCCAGCCATTCGTCAAAGAAGCGCCGCCATTCGCGCGGGTGTTCCAGACCCTCGCGGGGGTGGTTCGGCTCGAACTGGTCGCCCACAAGGTCGAGTGGCTCCCCTGCCCGGGATTGGTAGTGGGGAAAGTCCTCGATCCGCTCGTAGATGCGCATCCCTGGGCATCCTTCCGTCAGATGGTTGATGAAGGTCTGGCGGTCGAGGAGGTAGTCGAGCGGCACCTCCTTCTCGGTCTCGATGTCGGAGATGTCTTTCGCGTTGCGCAGCTGCATCGAAGGCACCACGATCGCGCCGCCGCCGTGTATCGCATACCGCACGCACTTCAGAATCTGGTCGCGCACCATGCCAATGCCGCCATGTTGTCCCTCGCAGGTAAACACCAGGCCCGGTCGAAACTGTGTAGCGGCGCATGTCGACTGTATCGGTCGGTAATCGATTGGCTCGGGGAACTCGACATTCATAGCCTGTCGGACGAACGCCTCCGCAGCCTGCGGCTGGCTGGGCTCCTCAAAGTGGTACAGAAGCGTCGAGATGCCATCGTGGACAAACAGTAGGCGGATACTCCAGACGATGATGAGGGCGGCAGCCAAGGAGATCACCACCTGGGGTTGGCCTTGGCAGAGCATGGCCTTCGATCAATCAGAACACCACAAAAACAAAAAGACATGAGACGGGGTCCTTTTTTTTCTTCATCGACCATCACGGATTGGGGATGCGCCAAGGACACATGGTTGCTTATAGCCAGGACGGGTAGGTCCCAGCGCCTTGGGATGGGCGCCTTTGGCGAGTTTTGGCGACTGGGGCGGGTTTCAGGCCCGTTTCATGCTCATCTTCGTTTGGCGCGTTTGAAGGTCACCAGCGACCCCGTGTTTTGTTGATTTACGGTGTGGTCTAGGGCGTGTCAGCCCGGTCCGAACCATTTCCGGGCGTTTTTAAGGGAGTTTAGCGGGCTCCCGGGTGCTGACAGGAGCTCAATGGTGATGCGGATCTGGAACATTGCCATGTTCGCGATGTTGCCTTCTGTGCCGACCGATGCGAGAGCTCCGCAATTACGGACCCAGCCTCGGCCTTCTTGACCCAATGGCTTGTGTAGGTTCTCAAAATTGTGTTGACGTTCCGGCCCTTGAACTCCGAGCCATGACCTTCATTTTAGCAAGAAGGGGATGATGAAAATGACCCGTCCGGAGACATAAAGCCGATACCTCTGATCGTTTTTCGGGATCGGCGCCGCCCGAGCCCTCAAACGTGGCCTCCGGGACCACGGACCGGCGAGTGGGTCAGCGGGGATTGACGCCGGCTTTTCTCGCGTCGGAAGGCCAAGAAGAAGCAACCTCGATTGTCGAAGGTTCTTGCATCGGGTGAAGACGAGCACCTGACTTTGATAAAATGCAGTGGACATGATGGAAAGAGAAAGGTGTGATCTATGAAAGAAAGGAAAGTAGTCTTCGGAAAAAGGAAAGACGGAAAGACATGACGAATAGTCCAAACACAAATGTACTGGTTGTCTTGAAATTCAGAAAGAGACACTCTTTGACGAGAGCCCTTTCAATACAATCATCAACCTGCTGGAGAGACTAAAGGAATTTCACGGGGTTTCTAGCAGCCTCCTGATCAATTCCCGAACCCAAGGTACCAAGTGAGACATGCAAAGCAGTTGATTTAATATCCCTCGTCTCTCATTGCCCCCATCCGTCGTCGACTTTCAACCTTCCATACCAACATGAAGTTGCGCAACTCGTCATGTTGCCATTCAACTACAATCCGTTGGACCTTTCCAAGCGAGGTATACGACTTCTGCGCCTTCTGAAAAGCGATGCCGGCCCGATATGCTGCGAACTGTTCGAAGTCCAAGTCACGGAGCAAGGCTGCAATACTCCGTACGAAGCACTATCATACGTCTGGGGCTCATCTGATCTTACTCACCAAATAGAAGTCAACGGCAAGGAGCTTTCAATCACCGCAAACTTGCATGTTGCTCTGTCTTATCTTCGTCTTCCTAACACTGATCGCGTGTTGTGGGTCGACGCGGTATGTATTGATCAAAACAACCACAAGGAGCGAGGCCACCAGGTGCAACAAATGGGAGACATCTAAGGCCAAGCCTGGCAGGTTGTTGTCTGGCTGGGGGAAGGGACATACACTACCAACGCCTTCATGAAAGTATTGCAGAAGCTTCAGGCCGACATGGAGAGTGAAGAGTCCCCTTATAGAAACTGGGTCCCAAAGTACGACAACTCATCGCAACAATATTGGTACAAGCGATGGATAGGAGACGTGCGGGATATTATGGGTTCGAAGCAGCCCGGGCATCGAGAGCATCCATTTGGGACCTTTTCTGGATGCGAAATGTACCGCGCAAAACGTGGTTTCGACGATATCCTTGACAGCACCTGGTTCAGAAGAGTCTGGATACTCCAAGAGGTGGCAAACGCCTCGGCCGTCGTGGTCTGTTGTGGAGATCTATCAGTTCCCGGCTTGTACTTTGCAGCTTCCGAAGACATCATCCACGCGTGCTATGGGGGAGCCAGGTTCGCACCCAGTTTCGCGGATTCGTCACAAGCTGTGCTGGAAATCATGCCGACTCGCCGTTTAGCATTGGGTTCCTGGTGGAAAGACGAGGGTGGGCGGACGATGTTTTCGCTTTTGAAGCATTTTGGTCAAAGTGAAGCCACAGACCAAAGGGACATTGTCTATGCCCTCCAAGGGATGTCCACGGATAACGGCCACCCCAACTTACCTGCCGTAAACTATGAGATTCCGGAGAAGTCGGTAGCGGAAAGAACAGCATGCTTTTTAGTTGTGCAATCACATCTTGGGCCCGTCTTGACTCGATATCTGACCTGGTCGAGCAACTGGACTGGCTACTAGCAGCGTGCATTGCGGTTCATCTTGAAAGCCCCCATCGCGATGATCTAACCCATCTTCCCAATGGAGGCACCATAGAAATAACGCCAGAGCACCTGAAAATACCCCTCATAAGCGGACACTGGACCTTGATCGACAAGATCCTCACCCCCTCTACCGCGGACCGGATCACGGTTTGTCACAGGAAGCTCGCAAAAACCTACCAAAACTGCGATTTTCACGTCCCTGAAAGCATGAGGTCGAGGTCCAAAATACAAGACGAAGACCTACCCTATGCCACTCTGCAGAATCCACATATGGGCGCCCATATTGTAGACATATTTTGGGAGAACGCAAATAGCAAAGAAGATGCCGAGAACTGTGCTTTAAGGGTTTTGGCCATGGTATGGCGGAACTGCCTTAACGACCCACAAAGACCCGTCAATTTCAATTTACGTAGCCAAAGCTGGGTTCATCCAGAGTATCTCGCCGCGGAAAGTCTCGCTGCTCTAGTATCGCAGATGCTTCGCGCTCATCGGACCCTCACACCATTCAATCATTATTGGAAAAGTCAAGAAGGCGAGACATTGTTGGGTTATGCCATTAAATCGGGCAAAATTTCACTCGCGCAAAAGCTTTTGGTGCTCGGCGCCAATCCCAAGCTCACGTCTATGGGCTGGACTCCCTTGATGCTAGCGGCCATGCATCTACACGACGGCATCGACGAGGTTGCCATGACCCTACTTGAGAGTGGCGTCGATCTCCATGAGGTTGTTCGAGGTGAAACGGCAATGACTTTGGCGAAGAAGCACAGAAATACTGAAGTGCTGCGTTTGTTGTATGAGTGCCGACATTTTGATCCACACAAGGAGCTACGTATGGAGACACGTGAATCTTAGTAGGATCTTGAAACACGAGCGAACGAGCCTTGCTTAGCTGCACAAAATACTCCATTGGGGTTGGACGAGCGATTCGGACTTGCAAGGGAACACATTTGAACAGAACGAAGGATGGTCATTATTTTGCTCATACTTAATCTGGAGTTAGACGTGCTTTTGGAATGGAATAATAATCAAAGAAAGACTACTAGCGAGGTGACCAATTCCTGATTGAGTTCTGTTCACATGTTGTCGTGATGTTCATCAGTGGGAGATTTGGGCTTTTATGGAGGTCATCTATCTATTCTTTTGTAGTTTTGCAAAGCCAGGGTTCAGAGCCAGTGATGTAGTTGAAGCTGTATATATAACGTTTAGGCTTCTTTACTCCGTTTTCTGGAGTTGCTTTCTCTTGGATGTGAGGTTGGTAGGCAGGACAGATGGCAATGATGCTTGCTTGATTCGAGTCTGAAGCTCAAACGTGTATTACCACGAAATCTTGAAGACTCTGCCAGATGTCACTAGGGCGGAAAACCCACTTTCTGTATGGCTCCAGAAAAGGAGAAATTACCATGTTCAGACCATAATTTCTATAATTCGAAGACGAAGAATGTATGGTCAAGGACTAGGCCTTCTCTTTGACGTTGGGCAAGATGATGACTTTCAAGGTCTGTTTCTGGCCGTTATTCAGAATGGCCTCAACGCCCGCCGTGCATTTTGTTAAATGCTCTAAATTCATTCATGATAGATTTTCCAATGGCCTCCATTCGGGTCTCTTGGCTTTGAGGTTAGGTTTCCATGGAAGAGGTATTTAGATACCACATGCCCACCGTCTGCACTCAATTCCGAACTCCAAGTCCTCTGTCACAACCCAAACAAGCTTACAATGGATTCCTTTACACACGAACCGCTCGACCTCAGCCAACCCTCAATTCGGCACCTCTGCCTACTAAAAGGAGACTACGGTCCCATTCACTGCCTGATCTATCAAGATCGCCTCGGCGACACGGCTATCCCTTATGAAGCCCTCTCGTACGTCTGGGGCTCATCCGAGCTGACGCATGCGATCACTATCAATGGAAAGCGAATGCGCATCACTCAGAATCTCTTCCATGCGCTCCGTCAACTCCGATCTAATGAGCACGATCGAGTTTTGTGGGTAGATGCCATCTGCATCGATCAGCAGAACCACAGAGAGAGGGGACATCAAGTGCAGCAAACGAGCCAAATTTATCGACGGGCTGAGCGAGTTCTATTCTGGCTAGGCGATGGTACCACAGACACTGATGCCCTAATCTCTATGTTGCAGAAGCTCAAAGATAAGATGGAAGGACCCGGTGGTCTCTACAATGGCTGGGTGCCGATGGATCAACACGAATTAGTGAACGAATGGATCGCCCGCTGGCTGATAGATTGCAAAACCATGGCAGGCCATGTGATTCCGCCAAGCAGTCTTCACAACAAATCTTTGGTTTGCGGCCTCCAACTTCTCCTGGAACGATCGTGGTTCAAGCGCGTGTGGATCCTACAAGAGGTTACCAACGCTCAAGCGGCTTTCATTTGCTGTGGAAAGATGTCCGTCTCTGCGATGTACTTCGCTCAATCACCGTCGTTTATTGAAGCTTCGCCTGATGCTCATTGTCAAGCTGTTCTCGATATTATGCCTGGACCTTCTCGCATAGTTTCTTGGTCAAATCAACGTTTGAATTTGTTTTCCCTCTTGAAGCGCTTTGGCACCAGTGAGGCAACCGATCCACGGGACATCATATTTGCTCTACGGGGGATTCCGAAAAAGTCAGCTCATCTCAGTTTCCCAGACGTAAACTACGATATCACAGAGGCAGGACTGGCCCGCAAGGCATTCAAGTCAATGTTTGCCATCGGAATCCCCTCATGGGCTATGCTCAACACAATCAATGATCTAGTCACGCAATTGGATCGCTTTCTCGCCGCAGATATTTTGTATAGCCCGTCCACAGCACCACGCAGACATTTGGAGATAAGAATTACAGAGAGGTTCCTCCGTACCATGATCAATTCTTGTGGGGAGCGTACTATCACGTTAGCGCCCAACTTGTGGCGTTGCGCCGACCAAGCTGCGGTGCTACATGGGTATCGCTCAGCTCATTTGGAGTTAGCAACATTCCTGTTCAGTATAAAAGAGGAATCGATACCATGGCACCGCTTGGTGTATTCTGCTCTCCAAAATTCTACTGGACAGGGAGTAGAGTTGATCGATAGTTTTTGCGAAAGCGGCGGCTTGGGTAAGGAACAGACATCGATCGCAACACAGATGCTTTACCAGTTGTTCCCTCTCTGGTTCAAACGTCGCCCCAATAATTCAGAGCCCATCGAAGAAAGTTTTGACTCGTCATGTGTCTTCGCAGATGGTTTGACAGCACTTCTGGATCAGCTCATCAAATCTGGCAGAAAGGCTCCTGTCGATGCATCCTGGAGAGACAGCAACCGCAACTCATTGCTTTACATGGCCGTCAAAAGCGGAAAAGTACGGGTGTTTCGTAGGTTGTTCAGTTGTGACCCAGCTGGCTTGACGAGGTTCGAGATCAACCGTTTACGGCAAAAGGGGGCATTCGCTGGGAGGGGCACATCGGCGCACCAGTCAGCGGTCGCGCAGATGATTGCCACTCTCCTACAAAACGGCTTGAATAATCCAGGAGATTTCCCAGCCACTTCAGGCAATGCAGATTTACATGCTGTCTTGTCAGAATGTCCTAGTCTAGATGAAAGACGGATGTGCCGTAAACTAATTCGTGTTGGATGAAGAACCCTTCTTTGGGCCGAAACGCTCTTCTGGACCGAAGAGAATAACGACACCGAGCGCCTGAGTTTCAAAGAACAAATCTTAAAACAGATAGAGAACATCCAAGAGCTCGAGATTAGGAACTACCAATACTTATGGGAATTGATATGTACAAACCTTCTACTTCGCCAGGAAGTTTTGGCAGCCGTGGAGCAATCTGTGTTGTGGGATGTCTTGTTAATATGCACAAGTTTCTCAAAGGTTCAGCAGCAGCCCTATCTGACTACACTGCTGGTGGTTTGGTTTAAATAACTCAGCCGAATGACGGGGTCTACGGTTGGCTACCACGAAGGCAACGAGTTCACTATGGAGCTTACAGCTTCCGTGGGGACTGAAAATCTTGTCCAATCAAAGCCTACAGTGAGTCTGAACCGGGCTACTATTTATTATGAAGCGCTAGGTGCCTAAGAACTTGCCTTCCCGTATCTTGGATTCTGTGCCATCCACTCCTTTACCATACCGCGATAGTCCACGGGTGTGTAAGATTCCCAGAACTCTGCCCACTTGCTCGGCTTTCTTTGCGTCTGCACGCCAACTTCGCCAAGTAACATATCCCAGTATGGTAATTGATCAAAAACAATATCCGTGTACTGGCGTCCATGCCCATAAGGTGCTCTGTGTTGGGCCCACCTCTGCATGAGCGCAGTTTCTTCGTAGACCTTGCCAGCACGGATATCCCTGTCGAGCGTCGGAATCTTGCCCTCGAAGTAAGCCAAGGCCCACAAACACTGGACTTCCAGACGCATAATGTTGGCCAAGTTGCTGAAAACACCCAGAAAGATAAGCGAGCGGTCATCGTTGGCAGCGAGACCTGGAGGCGCCATGCCGCGGTACAGGCGCCAGGGGCTGTACGATACCTCGACTGAGGCACCGGGGTTGAAGGGCTTTGGTTTGGACGAAGTAGGACTCAAGAAAGGGCCGTCGAGAAGACGAGGGAAGCGGGCACCGATAGCCTTGTCAGCCTTGGCGCTTTGCTCATTCCAGAAGGCGACTTGTTCCGGGCTCATTTCAGTAGTGGGAACACCGAGTTCTGAATGAAGTGAAGCGGGCTCGAAGTTCATGGTAGGCTTGGCGGAGAAACCTGTAGAGGCAACGAGGAGATCAACTGAGAAAGACGTGCCATCGGCGAGGTGGACTCTGTGATCTGAGAGATGGTCAATGTCCTCGCGGTAGATCTCGACGGTACCGTTGCGGACATATTCGAAGAAATCGTCGTCGAAGCTGAGAATACCAGAGGCGGTGCCGTACCTAGAGGTACTAATCAGTCAATGCTCATGCAGTCGAGATATTGAGACATACCAGAATTGATTCTGCTCCGGCTGGAGCACCTTCGTCTTCTCATGCGTCTGGTACCCACAATCCTTGATCGTATCGTACCGAATCAACTTCCAGAAATTCCTCGAAATAACTCTCCCAATCGCGTTCTCGTGGAGAAAGCGCCGGATCCAGGACAAGCCCGACATATCGGGAAACATATTCGGCGACATGAACGCGACAATGCGTCTTGTCACCAGCCTCTCTCTCCACACCTTGAACGGGCCGAGCTGTGTAAACGCGGTAAAGACCCACGCCGGGCCCCGCCCCGAGCGGCGGATCACCCAGCGGACCTTGTGTCCGGTCGATGCCGCCAGGTGCACGGAGTCGTATGCGGACTTGCTTCCACCGAGCACCGCGACGGTCTGGATTTCGGGGTCCTCGAACAGTTCTTTGCGCGGTCCGAGGTTCGAGGAGTGAATCATCGGTGCGTTGAATTCGTCGGACCCTGCGATCTCGGGCATGTGCGGGACGGTGAGCACGCCGGTCGCAACGATGAGACGGTTGCACGAGATGGTCTTCGCCTCGCCGTTCTCCTCGACGTCGATGTACCATTCGGCGCTGTCCGGGCGGGTGATACGGTTCACCATGGTATTCAGCTGGATCTTGTCGTAGACACCGAAGTGCTTGGCGTACGACACCAAGTACTTGTGCATCACCTCCCCAGGAACATGCTGCTTCTCTTTGAGGCCATATTTCTCGAGATCCATGGGGAAGTCGGAGAAGTCGATCGACGTCGTGAAGTTGTTCGTCTTCAAGTTCGGATAGATCTGCTCCTGCGACCAGACCCCGCCGACGGAGGCACGGCCATCGACGAGCAAAATGTCGGATGACGGATCACGCTGGAGAAGCGTCTTTGCAGCGCAGAGACCGCTCGGCCCGGCCCCTATGATGAGGGTATCGACCGTAGGCGCCATCTTGCGTTCTCGACCAGCAGTCTTCAAAAAGTCGTTGAAGAGAAGCAGCCCGCGGGTGTCAGACCAACTTCATGGCCGACCGTACAAAGGGAGCCCAGCCTGATTTAAATCGAACTCGGCAACGGCGGGATGTTACACAACATCCCAAGAATACGGCACTACGGGAAGCCTCCCCGCGCGGCGAGGAGAGTTTGGGCACCATGAACTCTGCCGAATTGGCGTCCACGGATAGTGGCTGGCCACCTCGCCAATTCTGGTTATCTACATGTCGCACAGCGTTGCGCACACAGGCTATCCGAGAACTATGTGAAGGCTCAGAGACATTGCAACTGGCAGCATTGTGCCGAGCTGAGGTGACTACCGTGTCAGGAGCTGAAGCTAGCATCGAATACGGCATGGAAGCACACCTAAGCTGACGGAACGTCAAAGGTCCAGCCACGCGGTATCCAATTACCGCGCCGCCTTTGCCTTTCAGGGAGACGCCACGAAGGATTCTTGGCTTCTGCGCTAGCTTAACAGAAAACGCGTTGTCTCAATTACCATGTTACGCGAATTTGCCGATGCGGGACAGGGAGAGAAAGGAGGCGGGTTTAGGCGGCCAGACGGCAGTGCCTATCAGGCTGTCAAGGGCCCAGAACTGCAGAAGCGAGCTGCGCTACTGCACAGCGTGCCAGCTGATTGGGATTATTGCGGCTGATGTGAGCTGGCTTTGCGGTCTAGGTCATTTTCGGCGAGGCTTTCTAGACTGATGCGGCTAGGGTGTTGCGAGGATTGGGAACGGTTGGGGCTGCGGAGATAACGTGGCTGCGCGTGCTGGCGAGCTCGAGGTCCGTTCTAGGCGGGTGAAACTTGCACGTTCCTCTCGACCGTCCGGTCTTTTGGGCTAGAGTATGGGCTGTAAGCACCGGCTTGAACTTTGTGTGGTTCACTGTTGCCTGGTTGGTTGGTAGCTGGCGCAGGTCGATGAACTTCACGATAACTGTCGAAAAAGCTGCTCACACTAACTACGATTTATGCGGCTGGTTGAATCCTTCACGATGCATCGCAGGTGTTGTGACTGGTTGCTCTCAACACGATGGATTTCGAAGGTCCGGCCCGTTTGCATTGTCAGACCTCGATTGGAAGGATGAGCCAGGAGGTTGGAAGTAAAAATGCATATTGAGCCTGTGCATCCTTCGCTTCGATGCCCGTCGTAGTCATGCCACGTATAAGATTTTGGGGGAATGTCTCGGCAAGCCTAATTACACATAGAATAAAGACTGTGTTCAGTTGATTAACGAAACCCTGCCGTGATGCCTTAAAGAGGTAAACCCGGCGTTTGATGCAGTGCACACCTACTTCCGTGGTCGTGAAAATGAGTAGCCTACCTTGGTATGACAAAGCCATTCAAACTTGAGTAGAGATTGTCGCGAACTCTGACTACGATGGGAAGTAGATATTCACGGTGGTGTGGCCAGAAACAACTTGCTGGGGTATTGTCTCAAGGCGTTCATTTGAAGACCCTTGGGAGACGCCCTCCATTGCTGATGATCCCGCAATTTTCATACAAGACACTCTTGTTATGCATGATTCCTTCATGAGTTCTCTGTTGTCGCCATCGAGTGAAGCTAGCAAAATAAAGATGACGGTCGCGAAATGACCACCTCCTCTAGGCAGGAGCAGTTATGAATGACTACTCTCAACCCTCATATACCTAGTCATGCCGTAATTACCGCTCAGAAACAGGTAAACAGCGAAGTTTGTAATCTTAGGGTTTTCGGACTTAGCGTAGCATTCATGGCTACGGTCAATCTTCCTATGAAGAGCCAATGTTCAGGTAATGTGAGCTGCGATTTCATTCTTACGGTAGTGAAATTTTATAATTTTGTATCGCGGATGGTCACTCTGCCGCCAGTTTAGTCTCATCGCCCGTCGATAGCATACAGTCAATAGAATCGTGGGTTTGCATCGACACTCTATCTTCGTATCAATTCTCGGCATAATGAGAACAATCATGACGAGTGAGTTTCAAGTCGGTAGACACTTTGTCATGATCATAGAAACCATCCGGGTAAATTCGTCTCGTCGCCCAAAAACATGGATAACATCATTCAAGCCCATTTTCATTCTTGAACACCCTTCTGGGTGAACCCCACTTCAACCCGCTGCTTTAAATTCGGAGATCCCTTCACTGAAGGAGCTCAGAATTCTAAGATCATACCTACGGACCCCAATTTTGACATCGAAACACTCTCCGCCAAACTCGATTCGAACACAATATGGAGCGTCCCGAGAACATCGAAAGAAAATCTAAAGAACCAGGACCGCGTCCATTATGTGCCAAAACCGCGCCCACCGGCTCCCGATCCGAACAGGCGAAAAATGACGACGCGGCCAAGTGGGTGGCTGCGGTAAGAGGGGCTCTCGCAAGTATTCCCGCTTCATCATCAAATATCTCAGTTACATCGACAGGGAGTGGCTAATTTTCGCTACAGTCTTCAACCAGGCTGGCTCACGATCATGGCACAACGGCAATAGCACCGTTCTCGAGCATGGTTCCTGATGAAAACAAGGTCCGCCTTTCCTGGTTCCCTCTCAAGGGCGAGCTACTTCCCATCCCTCAAGGCAACGCGATCGACATACGACACAAATCCAAACAGCATACAACCATGATGCAAATATCCAAGCTTCCCTTCGAGATACAGGATAAGATCTTCGAGATGGGAACGTCGATGATCATCTACGCAATCATCGTGCCTAGGGAAGATGTCGCTCTCTATGTTCGCCATAACAGCGAAAGTTACATAAGCATTTCTTCCAATGAACAAATGGTCCGGGACATAGCAGAGTCCTGTCCTCTAGCATACACCTGCCGCCGTTCCCGTGCCGCCGTATTCAGAAGACTACATCGCCTGGCCCATACACAAAGACCGGTAATCCGGTTCGCGATCCTCGAGGATATTCACATCACCATCAGGTTGAGAGACATGGTGAACAACCGAGACCACTTCACTACACGTTCCGAATCGGATGAGGAAGATCCCAACATGTTTTTGAGACTGCCTAGCATTCGCCTGTACGAAAGCCCCTCTGTACCGGTCGCAGACTTGGAGGACTGGTATACTACACTGCCCTACTTTCTCAAAGACAACGTCAATCGTGTCGATGCCGAATGGTGGTGGGACAGGGACGCAGGAGTAGCTAAGACGTCTTCTTTATTGGGCGAATTCATGGGGAGTTTCCGCTGGGCAACGCATCTCACCATCACGCCGCGTCTACCTTTCATATTAATTGCGCAACCTGCCACACCAGGCATTGTCAACGGTAACCACCGCTTGCGAAAGCTTGGGGTTGAAGAAGAAGAACTTGAGATCTTGAAGCTCAGGGAGGCGGAAAGATATAAATATCTACAACGCCAACTGATGTCTCGATGGGAGCAAGAGGGTTGGACCACGATGGCGACCTACGCGACGAAGGAATTTCCGTTACCCATATTCGAGTTCAAATATATGTTGAGAAACCCGCGTTGAGATTCAGGTTCCTCGTCAAGATGAGATTGATGCGATGCTAGTGGGACATAGAGAAAATTGCTTTATGAGTATCGCCAATAGCTGTCTGTTGCGGCGGACTCAATACTACGCGAGAGTAGGTGGGTAGAAGTCCCAAGGAAATGAACGCAAATTAAACGAAATGCATCGCTAATGTCCTCACTATCTAAGGCCGAGGCAATAGTGAGATACTTGTCACCCCAAGAACCTGAATAACTGCTGATATTGTAATCAAATCGTAGACATCAAAACTGGAACTATTGTCTTGGTCCATCCCTCAAGATATTCGCGATGATCAAGTCACCTACCGCGCAAGTGAAACTTCTGGACCTATATCGGGAAACCTGCATGATGTTTTCGCCTGATGTATGGGTTCAGCTGGCAGGTTCTTTTACTGGCAATACTTCCTTAATAAATCTCCATGAGTGGTGTGCTAGAAACTCTCTCCACGTAACGTTATTCGTAGGGAAATTCAAAGGATTGATGGATCAATTATGAACTCTGCATTTCCCAGTGGCACATTACAAGAGGCTAGTGGGCGTTTTTCAACTCAACATGAAGGTTCCAGTCATATCGGCAATTCATATCTTCTGTCTCAAGTGACTCAAGTTCGTAAAACAACATCAAGGATTCTGCACATCCAGGTGTTTGCCGTGTATGATGATCACACTTTTCCAGAAACCTAAAATACAGCAACTTGAGTCCACTAATAGTTATCAGACCGTAAGCACCTTGATGGTATTGTCCATCTCCGATGCGCATACACTGCTGTATATCAGTCGTGACACTCACCAAAGCTCAGAATACCATGACCAACATGCAATCCTGCCCTCGACAGTCAACACTTGATCGCCATTTATCAAAGTCACTTCAACGACAACATGCAAAAATCTATGAAAGGCCAAACTATCGCTACAGCAAACCCTCGTCCGTCGTACCTCGAAGCGTGCCGCGGTAGTGACGACCCCTCTCAATATGGAGAGGCGAGCGATGTGGTAAAATGGGTGGCTGCTATGAGAAGACTAACTGCCAGCATCCCCGCAACTCCGTTCGCGCCAGAGATGTCTGGCACATCAATAACGGGAACCAATTCCTCATCGGAGATATTTCACAATTTGTCTCACGATCGTGACGCAATTTCGATAGCGCCATTCGCCGGCATGGTTCCAACACCATGGGGTCATCCAGACGCTATGCGGAAGACGGTTTCACCAAACTGCTCCTTCAGCTTTCCCGATCGTGGTCCTCCGCTCATTCCCGTGCCGGGTAGACTGGATGGGGTCAACACACAACGCCGAACCGAGGCGAATATGAGGATGATACAGATCAGCAAACTCCCCTTAGAGATGCAAGATGCCGTTTTCGAGTTGGGAACATCAATGCTCATCTACGCAATAAACATGAACCCATACGACGCTGAAGCTTGCGGCTATCGAGGCAGACGGTCTTTTGGACCTCGTCGAGAAATATTTCTATCCAGCGACGAGATCGTGGTGGAAATCGCGAATTCCTGTCCGCTGGCATATACTTGCCGCCGTTCTCGTGCGGCTGTATATAGGACGCTCCATCGTTTGATGCAGGCATCTGGACAAAGTGGCATTCGTGGTCCCAACGCCGGAATTTTCATACTCAAGTACATTCACGTCACTGTCAGGATTGGCAATCTGGTGGCAAAAGAGGCTATGCAGCGCGAATCGGAAAACCCACCGAATCTCCACGATCTGAAAGGAAAATACTGCGACTATACCTGGTCTTGCGGTTGCCCCAGGTGCTACGACGGCATTACAAAAAGAATTCGAGGCACTATCGTGGGACTTCGCAGTCAATGGCTTTACGAAAGCCCATTGGTAAGAGTAACAGACCTGCGGAAGCGATGTGCCCAGCTTCCTTACTACCTCTTGCAGCATGTCGACCGCATTGATGCTGAATGGTGGTTCGACCGGCACAGACAACACGATAACGCACAGTCAGCTATGGATGTCCTGAAAACGAGCGTCGAAATGTTCGATCAGGCGCGTCACATCACCCTCACTCCATGCCTGCCTCTCATGTCGGCTGCAAAGACCGGCAATACACCAGATATCGAGAAGGGAAAATACAGCCTCCGGAATCCCTGGATTGAGCCCGACGAAATTGCGATTGCAAAATTGAGGCAGTGGAAGAGATACCTCAACGTGCAGGATGTACTATGGGATTTCTACAGCAATCGCCCTTGGACAGTCTTTTTTGCTCGGTCAAAATTAGATATTTACGTGACGGAATCCTTTCCGCTTCCAATATTTGAGCTTGTGTTTACGAACAAGCGGGCTGAGGCCCTGATCTTCTCGTTGCCAGTCGCCAGTAACCAGTAGTAGAAACAGCATAATTACCCCAATCATTCGCGTATGCGCGCACTTTGACGTGATCGTTGAACGTTAGTCAGGTTCGATTCTTTTTGTGACAAGGGAATAGCAGAGCAACCTAGCTGATCCCACATGCCTGCCTAAACCCTCACCCCCAACCCGGGTTGCAGACTGCAAAATAATTCACTGTAATCCACAAGCCCGTAGCGCCAAAACTGAACGTCACCACAGCTGTCTAGGACAAAAAGATCGACGAACAGGGAATCGAACCCTGGACCACTCACATGCTAAGCGAGTATTATACCACTAAACCATGATTTCGCCCGGACTTGAACCGGAGACCTTCAGTGTGTTAGACTGACGTGATAACCAACTACACCACGAAACCATTTGTTGTTGGAGGCCGGCGTGAAAAAAGAAAATTTGATTCTCTCCGGCAGGGTCCTGGAGATGTGTGTGGTGGAGAGAGGGTTGAAGCGAAGCGGATCCAAAGGGGGGTTGAGGTGTGGTGCGGGCCGATGCAGGGTGTCATCCAATGACGGGCTGCCTTAGCGTGGACAGGGAATTTGGGAGAGAGAATCGAGAAAACAACAATCGCGTCTGGCTTTCAGATGCGCATTCACTCCAGAGGTCAAGACATCCGCAGTTACAAGGCGCAAAGCATCGTTGTGATGAAATCCGGTCAAACTGTGCTGCTCCCAAGCTCTGGCTTCAACACAAAGCAATCTAACCCGTTGCCATGAGAAATCCGTCTTAAACCCAGTGGCAAAGGTCCAGCTGGGCCAATAATCGCGTCCAAAACCGCCAACTCGCGACTCTCAACCCCAACGGCGTTCCAAGCGTGTCCAACGCGCCTCGCAATCGCAAAGTCGCGATCCAAACAGCCGCATTTCGCAAACGGCGTCGGGATTGTTTGGCGGCGCGCCGCAGCAGCGAAAATCATTGGCTGCCGCGGGTGCGGGTCGCGGCGGCGGGCGGGGCCGATTTGCGGTCTGGCGGGGCGCGCTAGGCCACGATAGGAAATGAGTAAACAATGGTAGCGATAACAACTCTCAGCACCACGGCTCGATCAACATTGCAAGCGACAAGGGAGAGAGAACACCAGGCCCGTTTAATAGGTCGTGAAACCCGGTGTTGGACGGTCTGACTTGCATCTTTCTTGCATACCACGTTCCGTCATTTGTGAAATCTGTCTGGTCAATTGCATTCGTTTGAGTTGGAAACGGTGGTCACGATGTCCAGCGACGAGCTTCCACTTGCGCTCCGGCGCACGCGTCGAAGCGCAGCCGGAGCTCCCTCCGCCGCCTCGGCTCCCGTCCCATCACCAGTTGCGACGCCACACAGAGCATCCAAGAGAAAAGTGCGCTTCTCAGACCCTGGACCAGTCTCAACACCGCGGACAACAACCCGCCTGTCTTCCACCGGCCTCACCCCCATGATCCGTCGCACAACCCTCAACAAGGGAACCCCAAGCACCTCGCGCCGGCACTCGGCCCCCGTCTCCCGCACACCCTCCGGCAGCGGCGCCACACCTTCATCCGACCTCCCGCACAGCGGCGAGGTCCACTTCCTCCCCCTCCGCCAGGTCCTCGACGGCCGCGTCCAGCGCCGCATCCGGCGCAACGGCCTCAGCGAGGAGATGAACACCATCACCGCCGAGAAACGCCGCCGCGCGCAGGAGACCAAGGCGGAGATCGACGGCTTGAGGGCGCAGCTCAAGGAGAAGGACGCTGAAATTTACGAGCTGCAGAACGCGACTATCGTGATTGACATGGAGCGCATCTGGGGGCTTGAGCGGGAAGTCGAAACGCTGAAGGAGCAGCTGTCGAATCGCTCTGGAGTGAGAGGGCAGAGCTGCTATGACTGGACGCTCGCGGCGAGGGGCCCTTATGTGGATGATTACATGGAGACGGACACCATCGAGGCGGAGTCCGTCGCGAGCGATAGGACGCTGGCTGATGAGACTGCTTTTGGAGACGCGACGATGGCGGAGTTCGTGTGCAGTACGCCCACGAGGGTGAGGTCTTCGTTCCTCACGCCGCCGCTCACGAGTCCGGTCGCCGAGGGCCCGATGACGCCGTCTTCTCACAGAGGATCCATCGCGCCTCCGTCCCAGTGCAATGCCGGCGTGCAAACCTCCTTCCGCGACACAGAAAAGGACTCCCTTCAAGAGGAACTCACCTCCCTTCGCGCTGAGATGTCAAAACTCACAAACACCCTCGAATCCTACACCTACCTCACCGCCCGCCTCTCAGACCAGCTATCAGCCTTCACCCCCTCCGCCACTGGCGACTCTGAACCCCTGCAAACAATCGAAGAGCAAGTCACCCACCTCCTTCGCACAGTCTCAGACCGAACCGCCGCGCTCCTCGACCTCAACAGCTCCCTAAGCGACCTCGGCTTCCCGGGCTCCGACGCCTCGGAAATCATCACCTCTCTCGCCGCCTCCCTCCGCACCGCCCGCCTCGAGCTGGAATACCTGACCCCCGGCGAAATCACCCTCCCCCTCTCCTCCCACGGCGCCGAGGTCCTCGACCTCCTCCTCACCCGCCTCCGCGACCTCGCCAAGCGCGGGAAGGAGGACGAGGCCGCCATCGATGAGTACCACCAGCTCGAGCTCTCCCTGCGACAGCAGCTCGGCGCGCGCGTCGCCGCGATGGACAGTCTCAACGAGGACCTCGCGCGCGCCAAGGCGCAGCTGGCGCAGAAGGACGCTGCGGCCGCGGAGCTGCGCGTTAGCGTGGACCGGCTCAAGGGCGCGGTGAACGGGTACATCCGCGACGTGATGGAGCTTGAGGGCGTGATTGGCAAGATGGAGGGGGAGAACCGCGACGCGATGGCGACGAAGGACGCGCAGATCGAGGTCGGGCGGAGGGTGTTGAGGAGCAAGGAGGATGTGATTGCGCAGCTGGAGGGGAAGTTGGCTGATGCGGTGGCGCAGACGAAGGCGTTCCGGAGGAGGCTTGACGAGAGCGAGGAGGGGCGGGTGAGGGAGGTTGCGTCTGTGAATCGGCGCAGCGGGCAGGCTCTGGCGGTGCGCGATGCGCGGGTCGCGGAGCTGAGGGAGGAAGTCGGGAGGGTGAATGATAGTTTGAGGGCTGCGCATGAGAGCATCAAGAATCTGAGGATCGAGAAGAAGGGTCTGGAGGGGAAGATGGCGGAAGAGAGGGTTGGTGCGAAGAAGGTTATCGACCAGATGAAGGCGGAGCTGGAGAGGGTTGTGAGTATGAGCAGGGAGTTCTTGGCGGATGAGGTTGAGGAGTCGACGACGCCGACTAGCACGCCCCCGCGGGCGGCAGGCCGGACGCCGAAGAAAGTGATGGAGCCGGCGGCGGGTGTGTCAAAGTCGCCGCTTGCGGGCGGGACTGTTGTGAGACAGGGGCTTCTTTCCGGGGAGCTGGTAAGGAGAGTGTCCGGGAGGAAGAGGAGAAAGTACGACAGCGGACTGGGGTTCTTGGATGAAGATGAGGTCGATGCATGAGACGGCATGACTTGATGCATGTACACATAGGTCGGGGACGGCGTTTAGGCGCGTGTTCATTCGTTTGCCGCAGGGTCTGCGGCGCATTTCTTTTGTCTGCAAGTTAAAAATAGGCGTTGGAATGCCATGAAACCAAATTTACTCAGTAACGTCTTCGAGACCATGGCTGAAGAATGCGGCTTGCGTCGGTGGCTACGGCCCCACATCTCCGGGTGACCGGCCGCTCGCCGTTCCGACCGTCTGGGATGCGCGCATGGTCTTCAGATTTCATTAGAAAATGGTCCATCTGACGAATGATCTCATCGGACCACCTCTAAGCAGATTTTGATTCAAACTTGGCACGGGGTTGGAGCATAAACGCTCGCAGCCGTCGCCGTACGACCGTTTTCGTCCCATCACCACAGCATCCACATTTCAAACGCTGCAACATCCCGAATCCGTCCTACACCAGCCGCGAGCCTCGACAACGGGTTGTACGATAAAGCCAACCACCCCAACCTCAATTCTCCATGCTTAATTCTCATAATTATCAGGAATAAGCTTCCAATCTCCTTGAACAAAAACTTCTTTCATCATGACAAACACAAGCGAAACACTCCCGGATCACCCAGAACCCACTGTCATAAACGACACAAGCGAGACTCTCCCAGCTCATCCTGAACCTCCTATCATAACCGAACCAAGTGAGACTCTTCCAGTTCACCCTGAGCCTCCTGTCATAAACGACGCAATGCTGCCCCCAAAACCACAATTCGTGCGCGAAATCGAGCGCACCAGACGGGTGTCGCTCCCGCCTAATCCCCCGCCGTATTCCCACGCAATCAGCACCGCACCTCCATCACTTCATACCCCGACGCCGCCAGACAACACATACTTCGCCCAAATTTGCAGACGCGAGCGTGAGAATGCGCTGCCCGTTTACGAATTCGACAAGGAACGCCCAAGAACTATGGACAGTCAGAGGAGCTTCTATGCTCGGAGTTTCAGACAGGAGTTAGCTGTCGAGGCGCGCAACCGCCGGCGGAAGTTTGACTGTATCGCTGCGGTTGTTGTCGCGTTAATCTTGATGGGGTGTGCTGGGACTTTGGCTGCTGTTTTGGTATCAGCGAGAGAGAAATGATGTGCACCGTGTCAGGATATTGGTGGAGTCACTGGGTGTTTCGAGCTTGTAGTTTTGAGCGAAGCAAGGTATTTACCAGGAAAGCGTAATGGTATTGGGTATACGAGCAGATATGGGTGTCAAAAGCAGAGCTACAAAAGCAATAATCACAATCTTCCTTCGAACGCTCGCAGCAGCTTCCGCTCCTGCTGCTCACAGCACATACTTGAACAGCGGCGACCTGTCGCCCATCTTGAACAGCTCCTCCTCGGTGTACTTCTCCTTCGCCTCATCCGCAATCCTGGCCTTCTTCGCGTTGGCAATCTTGTAGCTCCACTCAAGAAGCAGAGCGACGATCAGTCCACTACCGCCAAACGCCAAACTCAGCCCGAAGCCGGTGTGGTACTTGGGCTTCTCGCTCTCGAGATACATGAAGCTTCCCACGATGCCGCCGACGTTTCCGACGCAGTTCATCAGCGCAATGCCAATTGCTCGTCGAGAGGCCGGGGCGATGTTGTTCGCGTTCCAGGACGCGGCGGCTGCTTGGATGGGGTAGATACCAATCACAGCCAACACGACAGAGAAGTACGCGACACCCCTCTTCTCTTCCAACGCACCGTTCAGCGACAGAATAATAGAGTACCCCACCGCCACGATCGCCAGCGGAATAGCAAGGAACGGCATGCGCCAGAAGAATCGGTCAGACACCTTGGCGAAGCTCACGGCAGAGATGGCCGCCGCCACATACGGCGGCGCACTCAACAACTGCGCCTGCGTGTTCGCGAAGCCCATCGCCTTGGTAATAGTCGGCAGCGTGAACTTGATGCCGTACGACAGCGCGCTCTGGCACAGGAGGAAGTACGCCTGCACGTAGATGCGCCAGTTGGTCAGGTTCATCTTGAGGTCGTGCCAGTTGACCTTGCGGTCGGAGTCCTCGTCGCGCGAGCCGCCGCCCTGCTTGATGAAGATGGAGAGCTCGAGATAGCGGATCTCCTCGGGGTCGAGCCAGCGCGTGGAGAGGGTGGGGGTGTCGATGAGGAGGAAGAAGCAGGCGACGCCGAGGCAGACGGTGGCGAGCCCTTCGAGGATGAAGATCCAGCGCCAGCCTTCCATGCCGCCGACGCCGTCCATCTCGGCGATGGCGGCGGCGAGGAGGCCGGAGAAGGCGCCTGAGAGGGCGGAGGCGCAGTAGAAGTAGGAGATGCGGACGGAGAGGTCGCTGGGCATGTACCTGTGACGGTGTCAGCGGGTGGACAGGGGTGGTGGGGAGGGGTACGGCTTACCAGTATGAGCAGAGGTAGATGGCGCCAGGGAAGAAACCGGCCCTGTTGAGTGGGGATGGTTAGCAGATGAAATCTGGAGGCGATGGGGTTCTGAGGTGTTCTTACTCGAAGATTCCGAGCAGAATGCGGGTGACCATCAAGCCGGCGAAGTTACGGACGAGACCAGTGCATGTCATGACAATACCCCAGCAGAGGGTGAGGGTGCCGAGGTATGTCGAGGGGCGCTTGACTTTCTTGAGGATGATGTTGCTAGGGACTTCGAAGAGGACGTAGGGGATGAAGACTGTGCCACCATGGTTAGCTTAGTTGAGATGACACTCCATCGGGATACTAACAGATGGATAGGACGGTGTTGTACTGCACGCCCGACATGCCCAAGTCCTCAACCATGCCCTCGATCTTGGCATTTCCGATGTTGGCGCGGTCAATGTGACAGATGAGATACAGCAGGGCCAACATGGGGATCAGTCGTTTGTCGACCTGGATCCAGTCAGTTTAAGGCAAGGTAACCAGACATCGACTCATCCTACCTTGTGGAAGACCTTCTTCCGCGACTCCTCGGGGTAGTTGTTGTAAAAGTCCGCATCCTCAGTGCTCAACCCGAACACACGGTATGGTCCGATCTCGATGGCTTCAGGGACCTTTTCGAGGTGCGTCTCGCCAGACGGTCTGTGATGAACAGCCTCGACCTCGCTCTTCTCAAGCGAGCTCCTCAGAGCGTTCATAGCCATATTGACGAAGTGTTCGCGGCGCACAACAAAGGACGACGATACCTCAAAGAACTGAAGTTGGAAGAAACTGACTCGCCAGTAGCGTCACGTCGAAACAAGCTTGCCTCGGTGTTCAAGTTCGCACACACAGACCAAAAACAGAATTCTGCCCAAGTCATATCTGGCCAGGACCACCTTATAACCAAAAAGCCCAAAGTCCAAAACTGCGGAGAACCCGTTCGTCCCCACCGGCCCCAAAAACCGCGGAGAAGCTCCAAACCACCGCCCATCTCGCGCGCTCGCCCACTAAAACCCCAGATGGATCCAATCCACCCCCGGACTTGGCAGTTTGCGGGGTGCGGGGAAAACGGGTTCGTCTCAGCAAGCAACGCGAGGGAGGCTGGGACCGGTAGGAAGGGGGCATCTCAATTAGCGGACGGAAAAGGGACGCCCTCCCTTGCCAAGCTTATCCGTGGTCGTATCCGTCATGTCCGTCGCGCGAGTTCAGCGTCGCATTGCAGATGGCGCGTCGAACGATTGGGCGCGTGGCAAGAGATGGTTAGAGATGGGAACGGCCAGGATGGAGGGCTTGTGGGTATCATTTCGCGGCCTGTAAGCCGATGGGTCGGTTTTAGGAGATTGCGCGGTTGCCCATGCAAAAGAGAGGGTCGTCGGTCCAAGAAGCGAACTTCTCGTACTTCACCTTCTCCATCGGAGAGTCGCACTATTTCAAATGCCATGCATTCCATCCATACTGGCATTGCGCATGTCTCACATTTCATCAACACCTTTTCCGCGCAGCATATCCCCAGCAGCACACGTCGTCGAGATAAGCTCTCGAACCTCACACCCAAGCACAGGCTAACCACTCACTAGCCCTCCCAGATCGCGCTCTTGGAATTCTTGGACATCTACGACAAGACTTTGGCTAAGGACAATAGCGAATGACTCCCCTTCGAATGGCGACGACGGATAAAACGGAAGAAACCCGTCCAGAGGGCACGCTGAGGCTGCTTTTCCCGCCATTTTTGATTACCCCGCAGGCGTAGGCGACTTGGCGACGTCAGTACGTGGCCGGTAATTTTCCCGCCAAGCCAAGCACGCCTCCTCGGGGTTTGTTGGAGGCGGTGGTCAGATCAGCTGCCGTCTCAACATGGCGCGATTTGCTCTCGGCTGAGCGGGGGTCGTGGAGTGAGCCGAGCGCGAGATGGGCTGGGTCGCTTTTCCGTCTGGAAGGCCTCGAGAGAACAGCCATGTATTCAACAACAGAGGCCAAACATTGCGTCTTTCTGCTTGACAGTGTCAAATGATGTGAACTGGAGAAACTGGATCAGGCATTCATGCAGATGCAATCAAAGAAAAGCTGTGTAGATGCACACTGCGCACAAATTTGAGAGTATTCTATTCCATCTAGAAGGAAACAAGCGCAGGCAAACAAGAAGGAGGCGTCATCCTGTATCACAAAAGTCTTTTCGGGGTGAAGTCATGCCTACTCCTGACCTGCATTGTCAATTTCAATGTACAAAGGCCCTAGCTTTCTCAATTTGACGTCAACAGGGTCATGCTTCTCAAGGCAGAGAACAATCGGCCCAGGGTAAGCTTCTAGCAGTTCAATGAACTCTATATAAACCAGTCAGATCAGAAGCCTCACGGAGCCGTCTACTCTTACTTGTGATTTCCGCACATCGCTGCTGCTCCTCATACGAGCGCGTCGCCACTAACGGTGCGAAGTTTTGCAAGAGGACAAGTCCCCCCATACGTGCTGCTGAATCCAATCGTGACTCCAATCGTGACTCAACAACAAGTTTGTCATCCCCCTCCTCTTCTACAAGATCTACAAGGTCTAACAGATCTATTTTGAAGAGAGCCTTCTTATCGCGTTCTGCGGCTGCTGTGGTTGATGTCAGCAAGGCGACGGAAAAAAGAGGGAATGGAGTCAATGCAGATGCTATGTACACTTACCTCTTATGATCGAGGTAGTTCTAAGCATGTCGCTCTGAACTACCACTAATATCAACCCTGGTGAACTAGCTCCAAGTTCAGTGTGAGCGTTCTTGAGCGGCCGCGAGGCTCGTAGAACTGATAGTATCTGGATGCAGGCTTTTTCGTCTCTGGTATCGAGCTGAACTTCGTTCCATAAGACTGGGCTCAAGTGATCCAGATGTACTATGAAATCAGAAAGTCTCCGTGGCATGACTGTGCGAACCCATACATATGGAGACATCATCATGTAAGTCTCGTCATGTATCGGCTCGGAAGCATCCATCACATGGGCAGTTGTGTCATCGCTCAGGTCCATCTGCATGATGTGATCGACAATAGCTCGAGATTTGATCTTTATAGTATGGTGAGCTTTATTCGTATTTGAGGGGTTGAAAATGACTTACTGTAGGACTCCATGTGAAATGTTTGACTTTGCTGATGAATGTAGGGTCCATTGGCCGAAAACGAGGTCTGGGACTTCGCGTAAACTGTGTCGCAGGCCCGTGATACTCCCATAGACTCGGAACAGATCCAACAGACTTGAATAAGTTCCAGTGCAGCTTTCCTCTTGATATGAGCTTCTTTCGTATGTCCGCTTTAACGGACGGTTCCATCATCGCCATCGGGACTACGCCCAGCTCTTGCACCGATACCCTTCCGGCATATTCTTCAATTTCCACAATCCTACTTATCAGACGAAAATTCCACACAGATACATTCCATTCCCATCCCAAGGTTTCGATCGATAAAAATTGAGTACCATCCGATTCTATGGCATCGCAACGACTTACTCTCCCGCACCATCCCTGCATACTGTCCACTGTCAACTCAGAGTGCTCTACATAAACTAGCTCTCCGGGATGAAGAATTTCAGGGATCATTTCAAACTCTACACCTTCTTCGAGGACGCTTTGCTGTTGGGTCCCCATGTCCTCCGGAAGCGGTGCCGATTTGTTTTTCTCCGCGGACCCTGCCGGAGGCGTAGACGCGCTCACCATCTTTTCGCATCTTGCGATGTAAATGAGTCTCGGATCCACGTTGAGATTCCCTCGTTCAGTTGACATATCAGACGAGTGAAACGGGATCCGAATATTCATTCTCGCACACATCTTCTCAATCGGGTTCGTCAGTTCGTTGTTTTCTCTGACGATTTGCACATGTTCGTTGTGTGAATCCAAGGTTTGTGCGTGGATACCCGGTGCCCATACATTCTCGGACGAGCCTGTCATTACTTTCACGGGATCTCCGAAGGGATCAAGGCTTGATGTCGGAACTGCTGGTGGAGGTTCGGATGGCTCGATTGCAACAATCTCTTTGCCCATTATCGACATTGGGGTATCTTTCAATGGCTCTAAATCTTCAAGCAGTATGCTTTTGAACTCCTGAAGATGGCTCGAGGGCCATTTTGGGGACCGAAAGTAACCAACAAGGAGTAAAGATACTAAAAGATGAGTGGTTCTAGATTAGCTCTTCCTGATAGTATTGAGCGCCTAATATTGGAGGCAATACGAAACTGGAACGAACACAAGACCATCTTCTTGAGGGCGAGAAGACCACTCACAGCTTCCCCAGTAGCAACTGACAGCGCCTGATGCGATCAGGTTAATAATACGAATTATAAGTAAATTAATACTCCTTATCTTTTACAAGCTTACGTGAGAAGAAAACCGTTCCGTCTGCCAATAGCAACGAGCTAAGAAAAGCTTTGTCACCGCCCGAAGGGTAGCCGAAGCAACATGGATTAGTCTCACTCAGCGATGTTTGCAGTCGATGGGGAAATAGTCGGAAAGAACAGGATGAAAAGCTGAAAGCTTTTGCAGAAAACATCATATCCGGAACCTGAGCTGCTGTTCTCAATGGCACGGGTTTATCTCGTCATGCAGCCAAGCGGTGGTTGTCAGACGTGGCTAACAAAGATAGGTTGGCAGCGGTCCATGCTTTAGATCCGAAGAAGCGACATGTGGGAAGAAAACCAGAATTTTGCTGACAGTGAATACCTTTCACCTTTTTTAAAGCCCCAACCGTTTCTTTTCTTTTCACGAACTTCTCTTGAAACTTAGAATATTCGCCGGCATCACCTTGAGAAGATGACAGCCACGAGACGAAGAAGCTATGCATCGGCAATCCCGCCTTCTCAAGTGCCTCCCTTGGAACGCATCCAGCGGTTCTGCTCTCCTGAATCCCCCGAGCCTCAATCATCTGTGAAAGATGGAAACTTCTCCTATGGGCCTCAAGGCACTGTCCCCCGCATCCCTATTCTGGGAAACCTTGACGCCTATGGGGTCAATTCTGCCTGTCGAAAGAACCTTTGGGACCTTGAGATACGACGCCTGCTACGTCTCAATGTTAGTGCAGATCAGTGTCTCAGGCCTGAACTTGAGCCTGATAAAACGTTTCTTCAAGCCAAACTCAAACGGCAAGTTTTCAACGAACTTAAGTTATTGGCGAGCTCAATACGGCATACTCTGTTCGTGTGCATTGTCGACGATGCTGCAGAAGCACAACCCTACCCAGTGACATCCGCCGCGTCTGCCTTTTCTCAGACTTGCTTCGATACACTTAATCGACTTTATCTCAAAGACACTAACCCAAAGGTACCCGGTGTCTTGGAGCATAGTTTTGGGGATCCGAACCCCTTCCTTCCGTCGCCTGCGACATATTCTCCTCCCTTTCCCCCTCCGTCTGCCAACCCTCCAGTCCCAGTGACGACGGTTGAAACCACCGAATCGACCCGCGCGGCTCAAAATAACAACCTCGGAAGTTGTGAACCCAAGCTGCAGCGAGATTTCAGTAACATATCTCACCACCTGGTCGATCAAATCGCAGCCACCGTGGCTCAAATAGCCATTAGAGTGTCGGAAAGCGAATACTGGCTTCTCCTTGTTCTTGGGTGTCTTGCGAAATTGGTCACGAAAATGAAGATTATCCACAGTGGTTTCGCTGAGTTTATCAATATCAGCGTTTCAAGAGCCTTGACTTGGGCTATCCAAAACCAAGCCAGACAATTCCAGATGCAAGATACGACCTTGAGTGACGACAGTCTAATTATTGAGCGGCATGTTCAAGAACACACTGCTGTGTCACACTGGCTTGCCGATTGCATCACTGCTGTCTTATCCAATTTTGGTGACCAAAAGCCTTGGTGGGGAGATGACAGACTCATCGATTCTTGCCCTCTTGTTTACGATACAGGTTTGGAACCCACCAAGACCTTGCTCAACCAAGACAATTATGGACGCATCTCGGGTACTTCTGACAAGATTGCCTTGTCCTTTTCGTCAGTCGCTCTCGAAACAGTTTGGAAGCTCAACGAGATTATTACTCCTGAAACTCGGACTTCGCAGCCAGAAAACACCAGTAATTGCCCGGACTTGTATGTTGAGCTCTATCTTGACTTGGAAGAGAAACACACGGGAAAGCGCCCCAAAAAGCTGCCAAGAAGGATCTACACTATCATCGATTACATCGTTCTCATGATACCAGTATCTTTGGCCGATCCTAGATACGGAGAGGGATATCGTAACACGCTCAAAACAATCAGCTCTCTGTCTGCATTTGGAGTATCAATCACTGGCCCGATACGAATTGACGGCTTTGTCACTTTGAAGCTGAAAAAGCAGTTCAACTCAGAATCTACATCGACGCCAGAAAGCACGTCCACGCCGGAGCAAACCATCAAATCTGATATAGTCCCAAGGCCAGAGACTTATGACAACATACAACTTGGCGGCTCATCAACACTTTTGAGCTCGTTTCTGTTGCAAAACAGGCTGTGTCTTCTCCAGCGAGAGCCGGCTGAAGATGATCAAATCTACCGCAGCGAGGACAGTCTAAATCGTACGAGATTCAAATTTCACAAACGCAACCAATCTCGAGAACAGATCTTGACCATCTCCAAGAACGGGACCATTCAAGAGAAGGCTGTTGTTGTGCCCTGTCTCAAATACGTAATATCTGTCGCCCTTCTGACTATCGCCTTGGTTGCTGGGGGTATGGTCTGTGCATTCGTCGTCGGCGAAAGAATTCCTGGTGTTGATCCGTTTAACCTGACGAACCTTTCCTGGCTTATCGGTGGGCTCTCTATCTTAGTGGCAAAGAGCATGAGAGTCTCTGACTGGACTTGGCGAGATTTCCTTTCAGGACGGGTGACCTGTCGAACTGTTCAAGAATTATCAGATGTCTCAGGATTAGAATCCCAAGATGTCCTTTTGTTTCTCCTTTCATCACAAATGTATGGGATTCTACACTTCAGAGGCCCCTACCAAAAGATGTTTGACAGCTACATTGAGACTGATGGGTTCTCAATCGACGTCAAGCCGCGTCTTCAAACACTTCTGGCCTCAGGGATCGTGCTGGTTGATGTGCTAACACTGGAGGGGCCAGCTTTGGTGGGCTATACCTTGTGCCAGGTCATCAACAGTCACGTGCATCTACTGTTGATGCCTCCAGGACGGGTGGCATCAATGAGACGACTTGGAAGCGGGTATGCAGAGATCCACCGCGAACTCGGGGAGACGGTGACGCGATCATCACATTTGAAACATCTTTAAAATGGATGAAGGTTTTGGGCCTGTATAACCTTGAGGATACTGAATTTCGGTAGCTGAGTTCCCGAAAATTACAACTGAGATATTATTTTTGGGGTTTTCAATTAAGTAATTCGGGCTGTCAAAGCCATTATGAACTACGGAAAGGGCCGAAAGCAAGGGTGTGCTCTAGTTACAACGAGGTGTGAGTTCCTCTTTAGTGTACTTGCGAGCCCAGTGCAAGAGACACACATTTGACCGCAGCATAAGCTCTGGCTCTGGGTTCCACGCGTAGCCATTTTTCTGTGTGAAATCTGAACTTCTGAAGCTGCGGTGTATTTAATGTGTTCGTACGCTGCTGTATTTAGGAAGCTTATGGAGATGAAATTGGCTTCTTCATCATGGTCTGTTTGAAAGCAGCCAATGCCACCTCGGGTTGGTAAGACATCAACCCATGGCCAGCCTCAAATACTCTCAGCCAGCTCAGGTTCTTTACTGCCTTGTACTCTCCCTTCTTCTTGCCGTCAAGTGTGAAGTCCTTCATCTCAGCCTTCTCAAACTCTGGTCCTCCAATTCGCGTCACTGCTCGGTAGTTTCCAATGTAGTTGCAAATCCAATCTAATCCGAGTCAGCTTGACACCTCACAACGCAGCAAAGTTACGTACCAGCATCACCTGCCCAGACCAGGACTTGCGTGTCAGTCTTGGCGACATTTCCAAGTGTCTCGAGGAAAGAACGCTGGCCATCTCCGCTCGCAGTGAATTTGTCGTACGGGGCTTGAGGGCACTCTTGGTACTGTGACTTGGCGCCGATAGCCTTCATCACTTCGGGCTTGTTGAGGTACTTCATATAGGTGTTAGGCGGGAACTTATCGTCCTTGGCGCGTACGTCGTAGACGTTGAACTGCTTGATGGCTTCAATGGGCGCCTCAATGGCGTTGAAGCATGCATTCTCCGCAGCGACGCATGCCTCGGTGTTTCCCTCCTTGCCCATGCATTTCTCCATAGCGGGCGCGCAGTCCTTATCGTACGATTTGGCGAGCTCATCATACTTGGCTTGGTCAATCAACTTGTTATATGTGTTGTTGATGGCATAGTCCAAGTAGTCGCGGTATTGGTTGCCTGGCATTTGGTTAGTGCGATGACCAGCCAAGTGAATTGCAATTACTAACGAGCATCGATCCAACCGTTGTTGATACCCAGTGCGACCACCTTGATCTTCTCACCCTTGATTTCACCCTTATCGATCTTGGTATTTTGGGCCTGGAAGTGATCAATGAACTCCGGTCCGTAGTGTCCGCCGTAAGACTCCGTGAATAATCCGAAGTCCCGGTTCTTGTACTCCGGGAACTGGGTGTAGAATGACTGCATCAAGGACCAGACCTTCGGCGCCGCTTTGACAGTCGAGTCAACATCATTTGTGCCGTAGCTGAAACCAGCACCGATTGGCTGGTCTACGTAGAGCTGGGACGGGGCGGCATTGTCAGCATTGAACAATATGCCAAGAGGGGGCGAGCGCGGTTTGTATTAGAGTTGTGGGGCCGTGGCGGGACAGCGACAGCACGGGCGGCTGCCGCGGAGAAACTCACCATGTTCGCGTAGTTGTTCCACGAGTTCGGGTTCAACTTGGGCTCGTCACCGCCTCCATTGAAAGTGCAAGGTCCATTTTCTTGGAAGAGGCCAAGCATGGAGCTGCAACCAGGTCCGCCGTTCAGCCAAAGAGCAACAGGAGCTTCCTTTGGCTTGTCGCGGGCCTCGAAAAACCAGAAGAACATGTTCTGGTCAGTGCCTTGAAGTTTGTTAGTGTCGAGTCAGGTGGATGGGACCCGAGCGGTCCGAGATATGACGTACCAACGTCGAAGTATCCAGAGTACTGCCTCACATTCGGGGTGGTCTCGCAAATTTTCGAATCGGTGACGAACCTCGTCCTGGAGTTCGTCGCCGCATGCTCAAAGACTTTGTAGTTGGTGCCAAGGTCGGACATCTCGCTGTAGGACCTGTCGACAGCATAGTTCCTAGTCTTCGGAACAGCCACCGCCGCAGCCAAGCCAGCGAGACCGAGGACGGCCAATGATTGGAGAGACATGCCCATCATGTTGGCGCCACACTCGCAGTGAAGGAGGGACTTGAATTGAAAGTTTTCAGAGAAGGGAGAGCACAGAGAAGTTTGTTCGCAACGTTAAACCTGATTACACCCTAAGACGTCTAAAGGTGGCAGACATGCGGTATTTGACCTTGGTGAAGGTATGAAAAGCCCGGGCTCCAAGTGCCTAACGATGGAGTGGTCCGCGTGTAAGGCACTTTTGGCCGATCTATTCAGCGGAGCTTGATTTATGGACCTGACGGTTCTAAAGCCTGTTTTTCCTACTCAGCATCTCATTTGGTTAGTGTATTCTGGCAATCGACTCCTGTCTGGGGCAACATGACAAGCAACACCGCTGGACATTGCCGCTGCACTCCGTTTACTTCCTGCTCTTGTTTCTAGAGAACTCGGTGCGTGCCGAAAGCTAACGTGGGCTGCCGCGCTCTCGATGCGTGGAATATGCAGCCCCAGCGCAGTATCGCGGGAGCCGCTGCAGCTAAACCTTACCATTTGAGGATAGCGATTGGCCGCAGTCCGCGCGCACATGGGAGACGAACAGCCAGCGCAGCCGGCCTCGGTCGGCAAAACATTTCATAGGATTGTTTCGTCTGAGCACACCACCTTCCGTCTGATCCGTGGGCCAGAAACAAAATCATGATTAGACGCTGTTTCGTGAAAACGGAACGATTTTGTCCCTTGAATTTAGTCTCGTTTTCAGGGGAGGGGAACCGTAACGGAAAGCGCAGCTGGAAGCAGAAAAGAAGGAATTCTGCCTGCATCTAGCACAATGTGGACTGCAGAGTTCAAAGAAAGACTCGAGGATGCAGCTTTGAGGGAAGAGGTTCCGCAGAACAGTCTCGTGAGAAGTGCCGCCCCTGGCGTCGATCACCAATCAACGCTGTTGATAGAGAATTACGCTTAGATCCCACGAGTCAACGGGGGGTATCTCGGAAATGGGGCGGATTCTTACTGGACGGAGACCTCTCCGGTGTGAGGATTACCCTAGCAGGACTGGAGATCTGCCACCGTAGTCTGCACTTTAATGACGTCCCGAGATTCATGGGATGCATCGAACGGAGTTGAACATAGGCTGATGCGTAGCATCGAAAGTGAAGCTTACTGCTTTACCATCCCGCCGGCGCCGTGCCCGGAATAATGCCATCCGAGCAGTCGCAGAGGAGGCTTGACAAAGTGTGGCTGAAGTGCACCGCGTTGGAACGACGAGGCGCATGTTCAAATGAAGCTTTTTTGTGGTTACATTACCGTTCAAGTGTTACTATTATCTGTCATACCTATTCAGGGCCTCATGATCATCATGCGAAAAAAAGCCACCTATTCCTACACAAATCATGCTTTCACAGGCTTCTCCTCCACGATGGGCTCCAGGTCCGGTTTCTCCACACTCCTCTCACTTTCGGTATCACTTGAGACACCGTGATTCTCGATGTCGGTGATCTTTGCAGCTTGCTCTCCTCTCCAGTCTGAAATTTTGTTAGTGTGCTTTCATAGACAATGTTGAAACACAGGGAGTACTTACGTCTTGACTTCCATGCTGGAACACCAGCAGCAAACATTTCATCAATCTCCTCCAAGGACTTCTTAGCCATCTCTGGCATGCAGAAGAATCCCCATACCAGACCCATGGCAGATATTGATCCGTAGATGAGACCAACACGAGAGCCAAGGTTTGCCGGCTCCTGAAGGAGGTATGGCAGAGTAAACGATGCGATAAAGTTACAAAGATTCGCCGTCAGCCAGAAGAGCATGACGGACTTGTCTCGGAGAGTGATGTGTGGAATTTCCGTCTTCGTTAATTGCAGTCTGGATTAGTAGGTTAGTTAAGAACAGCTTTATGTAAACGCCGGCGATAGCGGAGCGGGTTGACTTACGGGCCACCAAATGAGACGAAGTGGAAGATGGGGAACATGACGGTGAGCGCCACAATGCCCTTGTTGATGTCAAGAGTTGGATGAGCTATCGTTCCCAAGCCACCCATGACCATGAGAACAGCTGTCTGAATGAAGCCCATTTGGAGGAAGAGACGACGGCGGCCAACGCGATCGATGATGAACATGAACGTGATGGCGGTGGCAAGGAGCAAGGCTCTCTTGACCATGGTCATCATAAAGGGGTCGACAATCTTCAAGCTCTTCAAGAAAATGGTTCCGTAGAGGTTGGAGAATGATGCGCCAGAGAGTGACGCCAACGCAGCGGCAGTCAGTCCGTTGATAGTGCGGCGCTAAAATCGCGTTAGTCATTGACTACCAGCCAAGACGCATGTAAGACTTACCAGATTCGTGCCCTTGACCAAATCCTTCCACTTGCCCTGGGTCTCACTGGTGTTCAAAGCCTCCTGCAGAAGCCTCGCCTCCTTCTCGGCATCATAACCTGGCATGGCGCCAAACAAGTAGTCGAGGTTCTCTACCGCCTTCTGGTACTCTCCCTTACGAAGAAGCCATCTCGGCGACTCGGGAATCAAGATCCAGAAGAACAAAGAGAAGGCGGGGAACGTGAAACCGATGCCGACGGGAATCTTCCAGCACAGGTCGTTCTTGATGTGACTGGTAAAGTTCGTGACGATGGATGCGATGAAGGCTGCGAAGACGCCATTAACGCCATAGATGGCGGTTAATGACCCTCTGACAGCCGCAGGCGCGATCTCGGCTTGGAACATCGGGATGAGAAAGGCCTCCATACCAACGTGGAAGTTGACAATCATTCGGCCCGCAAGCAGTTGGTCGTATGTCTTCGCCGTATAAACGATGATCGTGCCCACCATGCAGACGATGTTGGTAAGAATGAATACCAGCCTTCGGCCCCATCGCTCGCCGATCTGAGCGCCAACGATGACGCCAACCGCGTAGACGATCAATGGAAATGAGTTCATGTACGCCAGCTTGTTTGATGTGAATCCGAACGCCTTCTTTTCCGGGAGGTAGTCACCAAACCTCTTCTCGAACGCTGCACCAGTCTCATCAGCAACATCCAGCCTCTCCTGGTCTGTCAGTACTCACGCGTCATGGCCTGAATTGTGTTGAGCGTTGAGCCTTCATACCCGAAGGTGAAGACGCTCATTCCGAACACCAAGGTGACCCATAGTAGGTTGGAGGTGATGTGACGGGTCACCTTGAAGTTGTGTTGTCGTAAATATGCGAGTGTCATGATGTTTGGTTGTGTTGATGAGGCAGTCCAAAAGAAGGAATTGTCAAGACCAGCTTACTTCTTTCTTTTGTCTTGGCGTTCGCCTGCGCTTCAACGACGTCCCAGGCACAAGCCAAACGCAATTATGGGCGAGGCGGCCGTTCTCTTTTATGGGTTGAAGCATTTGCGTCTGAGCAGATCCAAACGAGAAAGCGAGAGTTGGGTGTGTAGACTGGGTTGGGCTGGGTGTCTGATGCGCCTGCGTTCACGGACGCCGTGGGTGTGGGAAAACTCTCGGGCCCCAGGTTGTACACTTTTGGGAGCTTAAACACCTCCCGTCGGATGCCGTCGGCCACACGGCACACCAAAGACGCTCTGTCCGCCAGCTGTACTACACGTCGTTTCAATTCAGGCCGTTTCCTTGCTCATGAAGCAAACAACACGCCCCGAACTTGTTGGATGTCTGTCGAGAGGGTCAGAAGGACAGACAACACCATCCCAAATCCCGGTTGCCGTCGTCGAATGTCTGTTGTTTGATGCGCCGATCATTTTCTAGCCAGACAACCCATCCCCTTCTTTCGTATCCTCGACGACAATATGCCACAATATCTCATGTTGTTTCGCTCAACTGGGGACTTCCTTCCCCGTAATATTTTCCGCATCTCGCGCCTCGCGACGACAGTTGAGCGAAGCGCCGCCCGCTTATTCTCACGTCTTTCCCTGTCACTTCTTTCATCTCTCCCGGGTCGTCCGCATGATTCAACTGATCCATTCCATGCAGAGGAGGCGAGTTGACGGGGCCGGGCCGGATGTACCGCCCACTATTATCCATAGCATTTTGCTCCGCGGGGTACATTGACACCATCCGATTGTTGACCCTTTGAGTTATGCCGAGAGGTCTAGGTGCGCGAACAGCGCCTGTCCGCGCCAGTTGGCCAAAACTCAGCCAATATCACCATCTCGATCAGCCTGGGCGGTATCAAGCTCCAATGCACGTCAGATTGCTATTCACGAAAACGACTAGACTCGTTCTTGGCTTCTTCTTAGCTTTGCTTAAGCAACCTTGGCTTCGATCACGATGGTGATTACATGAGTGCGCAATGTAATTGCGATTTCTCGAGCTTCTTCGCCGCTTGCCACGAATACAGTCCGCTTTCCCCGACCGCAGAGTTCGGAGGATTTGTGGACAGCTCACCTCTTGCCGGGTAAACCCTATAACCTGCGCGGAGTGGCCAAAGTTCGAAGCAACCATGGGACGAGAACAGCTCCATCGGGAAAGCAGACCGACAGCAAGTCGCAGGTCGCCGCCCGTCCCGTCTCAGGCCACCCTCTCGGCCGACAAAGCAGAGTGGAGGCCCAGCACCACTCGACATCATTGCTGCTCAGTCTTGCCATCGCGTTCGAAACCCCCACCACAGCCACGCGCCAGGACATCTGGATCTACGAAGCTGATGTAACCTGATACTGAACCGGTGTGAGTGGCAGACCCACATTTTGCATATGAAAGCAACGACAGTAATCAGTAGCATTGATCTCTTAATAACACTTGGCAAGATGTGTTGTTGTTACATCCCGCTTTCTGGAATTACCCTCTGCACGCAACGCCTCGGTTTCTCTATAGAACCCCAGGATACGATCAATGGCATAGATCTCGCGAATCTTGAAATTTGTTTCGGTGTTGACCTCGCCTTCGCTAAGTGTGGCCATGACCTTGCTCGTAAAGATGAGGGTTGCTGGGGAATTGGGCGGGAAGTGGCGCTTTGGCCGGCCGCGAAACGTCTCCGCGTTTCGGCCTCAAAGAGGGGACTCCCCGGCTTCGGAACTCTGTATGCTCCGCCTGCCCGCCTTGCTTCATTCTACCAATAGGAAGTTGATCCAGTCATCGCAAGTTGCTACGGATTTTGAAGCCTCGCCGAATAGTGTCCATGGTGTCCATGGCCTTTTATGGTCTTGCGGCTCTGGGCCCTTGCATTAGCGCTGAGATCTCTTCAGGGGCCAAGACGGGATGCACATGGATATCGAAGTGGCCATCCGCTTCCCGCGCGCGGCATAGCTTCGTTCCTCGAGATGATCTCCATAATTCATCTTGGCTACATCTTGGCTATTGAGGCGCAGTTAAGCTATACAGGTCGAGCCCCTTTTCCAAAACAATCCGAACCAAGTTCTTGATGTTTGGAGAGCACACCGCCAGCTTGCTCCTGAGACATCACCAAGAGGTTGGCAGTTTCCTGCGAGTGGGAGGGCCTCTGAGGTTGTCTGACCAAAGCATCGAGAATATTGGGTGAAAGCTCGTTGAAAGGTTCAGCTGCGACACAGGCAGAACACCGATGAGGCCCAAGACACCGCAGGTCGGACGAATGATGCAGCACGCCAGGGTTGGAGAACAACCAAAGGCCAAAATGCCATACTGCCGCCTCGCATCTTGGAGACGCATATCAGCCAGTAGAAAGTCTACCCGCTTCCCCGCTGCCGAGAAGTTGCTAAACTAGGCTCGAGTGGAACATTACCACGAGGCTGCCAGGGATTCTGAACGTCTCGCACGTTGCCAGAACTTGAGACCCCACGGAAACAACTCGCGAAATCTTGCTCAGCATGTGGATGTTGCAAGGTGAACCGGAAAAGCGGCAAGGATAGCCCTACGCAAACGCATGTGCTCGGACAGGGTCTTCTCTTGACAGACAGCGCCAAGCCTCGGGGATTTTCGACACTAGAATGGCGGCGACTCTAGCGTTGCATTGCTGGCCTGTCGAAAGCATCGACCAACGACCTATCTACTTGATTCTGTTTCTGTCGAGAGAATACACATCACTCAAACACGCACGACGCGGCGCTGACGTTGAGGCCCGCTGCGTCGTCAAGACCGCGTACTGGCAGCACTTGCTTCGATAAGTCTGGCGATCCTGCGACGCTTTCTCCAAGAAACCTGCAGGGGAGCAGGTTGGAGAACCCCCGCACAACGCTGCACATACAAGATATGCCAAGTAAACTTGTCACATTGTGACAGCCAGTCCCTCCAAGCAAAACACCAATAAGCCCACATCCCGTTTTCTTGGCGATGTGGGCTAGATGTTGAACACCAGACTGCTTGATAATCAGTTTTTCAACATCCTGTGGAGCGCGGCTCCCGCGCACTTGTTTCTGTCCAAAATCTTAGTGCCCGAGAGATTTGCCGCTGTGGATGTCGCGTGGGGAATCGCCGGATGGGGCAACCCGGGAAGTAGGGTACTGAAGGCGCAGCATGAGCCTCGGTGAGGTCGAAGGTCTTGCAATGGAGGGGCTAGACTGGGGAGCGCAACATATCCCCTCTTCGTGATAGATCGCGGGGGTGGCGGAGTCCATCCACATGCAGCCGAGTGAAGAGCCTCATTCAGTTTTTGATAATCACATCATAGTCAATGATGAATCCCTTTCGACTGACTAAATTCTAGCCCCTTTCCGCAGGCCTACACTACTAGTTCGGATCTCTATGACTCTTCCAAGAACATGTTTGCCATCATTCGAAATTTGACGCTGCGATTTCGTCTGCCAAGACTGTCTTTCGCGCACCGCATGAATAAAAGAACATGACAGGCTGCATTTCACAATGGATGATAGAATTGTTGGTAATCGGACTAAAGGCTGGGTCAATCAATGCATCGCGATGCCAATACCATGCGATGATGATGTTACGGTTGGTGTTGGATGTGCCCATCCACCATCAGATGATGGTCCATGAAATGACTCGCCTCCTCAATGCGAGGCTGTGTTCATGGGACCATCTCTTGGCATGAAGAAAGGTCGAAAGATTTGACCGCGAAACAAAAGGCCAGGAGAGCGAAAGCGGAAAGGGGTCACACGGACGCGAGATCTGATAGCAGAGGAGATGGTGCCTGGTCTCATCTGATGTTGTGATACACCAATGACATTAGCGACATTGCTACTGCCGGACACCCCAATTTGACGTCATTTCACAATTCCAGGAACAACGGAACGCACATCCCGAGTCGACAAATCTTCTATGGAATTTGTGCCGTGTGCACAGAGGCTGCAAGTGCTCAGTGCTAGCTGAGAGTCATGATGAGTTCCGATTCGCCAGGTGCAGGCGTGAATGGTTTCAGTCCACCGGACCAGAATCCGCGAATTTCACGCTAGAATGAATCGCTAGTGTCCCCGGATAATTATCGTTCGAGAGGAGGGCTATCGCCACGGAAGAGGCTGCCGAATATCTCGAGTCTCTCTATGTAGCTAGTTAGCCAACTCCTGTGTGCGTTGATTTCTGCTCAGACCTCAATCAGCAACACTTTTCGTTCATCGAATGTTAAACGTTCTTCGCCAAAGCCCAAAACACGGTTCACAAAAAAAACCTAGACGATATCCATCACTTCTTGAACGAAAACATGCCGATGTTCCCGCGGAGACGCAACATCGCACAGCCGCGGAGATACATCTCAACTGTCGTGCCATTAAGCTCGCATTCGCTATGCCCGACATTTTGGATGACCTGTCATCGAGACATAAGGTATCTGACCGCGGCAAGAGCCTTAACCTTTTCCAAACGTGTAACTTCCTCCTGGCGATGAGACTGCTTCTTCTGACCATAGTCTAGTAAAACTCTGCATCTCTTGTCTTTGGAGACATCCGATATCCGTATCCGACCGACTACCCGAAAGCCGTTGAAGCACGGCGCCTCATCCCGCTTTCCAGATGGCTTGACTTCGACGAAAGCAGCTCCGCGGGCGGCCTCTGGTCAACGCAGAACCTGCGGACATGACAGCATGGATTCTAAGTGCCCATGGATCTGAATTCTTTCAAGCCAATGACACCTACGGGCGTGTGTGGTGCGTGATTATCGGCTCTTCTTTCAGCTTACGGCGCGGAAGGTTTGCCATGATTGCCCAAGCTTGGAGTTGATCGAAGTCGCCACAATCTTTCGTCCCCGACTAGCTTTTATTTTGCACCCCTTTGCGTCTTTCCTCCCATTCCTCTCGCAACAGGTCCTACTGATGGTCCTGACTGGATGCTCTCGGTCCTCCAGAGGGGATGATTATGTAAGTGTGGTAGGGTACGCCAAAGACGAAAGATATTACACGAGCGTGACATCACGGCCCACACACAACTTCGGAAGTGCTGATTTCTCGGATTATTCGATATCTTGCTGTGACGCCAACAGCATCGTTTAGCTCCTTGCTTGGGATCTTTGCTGGGGTTGGCAGAAACCCGCCAACCGAAACACAGGTGGCGTCAAAGCCATTGATGCGAAGTGACCACCCTACCAGTGTCAGCCACATCCTTTCGCAAGATGCTCTATTGAGCTTCCCGTAGTGTTCATCAAATGTGGCTGTGTTGAGGAGTGGCTGGTTCTTCACTTGAAACAAGTGCTACCGCAATGGTGTGCTGTTTCTGGTGCATCAATACCCTCAATAAGTGAGCCTTTATAACCTGCTTATGCTTGACGTACAGCCACATACGACCATACCCATTGGAAAACTCGGGATCCCGTCCGCTCTCCCATAGATAAGCCAATGAGGGGCAACTTTCTTAGGGTGGACGCTAAGTATAAGCTGAGAGCGACGAGGCCAGCTAAGCCCGGGTCTGCAGCGAACTGGTGAATCACCGCAGCCTCTTCAAGAATTTCGCGTTTCCTAAGTCCACCCTTTGGCGCTCGTGTAAATTCACTGTTATAAGCTTACATCGTAGCATAACATCGAAGATCACGAGTGTTCTGTATGGGTAGGGTGAACCGCCCGCATCCCGGCATATTATCTCCGAGGTACCGATCCGAGGTGCCGAGTGGGTCCTCGATCACCGGCGCCGCAACCGAGTCAGATGACACGAGGAGCCGGCATGAGCCCCGCCGAATAGACATGCAGGGGGCGGATAACGCCGCCGGCGACTTTTCGAAAGCTTGAACACACATGGGCATCCAGTCAACTCATCATTCAGGCCCCTAACAATCGAGGAAATACGCGCGCATTCACAAAAATGCCAAACCGGCTCACCGGTGTTGCGGGGGGCGCTTGTGAAGTATGAGCTTATTAACGGGCCACGGCTTTCGCTAGCCAGGAACCAGCTGCATGAGGGTGTCCGAATCTTACTGTCGGTGCACACGCAGACCAGTCCTACTCGCGGGCAACGTCGAACCATCGTGATGTTCCTGGTTTGCTACCAGGATTGAATGATTGATGGAGATTAAACATCGGGATCGATGAAGCAAGGCTCGGTTGCATCGGCAAGTCTAGAGATACAACCCGCAATCCGTGCCGAATTGAATTCCGGTTCATGCCACGGCACCGACAGATACATCAGTGCTACGGCTACGCTAACAAAAATCTTGAAGACCAAAAACATACAACACCGGGCATTCGCCGGTCGTCACCGACCCGACTACTACTCCAGCACAGCACACGACTACCTGCCTTACGCGGCAATCCCGATCTGCGATTGTTTGCTTTTTTCGACACGCGTCGTTGGCTTCCAATATGGGAATTTACGAATTGGCCATGTGTGTTGTTTGCTTTCCGTTAAATCAATGAAGCGCTCCACCGCGACAACAATTCCTGCCCTCGTTGCCTCTGATGGGTTTTCTAGCTCATACTTCCCGGGCGGAACGATTTTAATTTCCTGTCCAATGAACTGGCTGCGGCGCAAAGCATCGCGATAAGAGGCATGGTACGGCTCTTGGTCTACATGCAGGTTCCCTTGGATGCTATTGCGTTTCCCATGAATGGCATATCGACAATGCCGGTCCTGGACCCAATTCTTTTCACTGGCTCCATCGAGATCTGTGGTCCAAGGTTCAAGACGCGATAAATTGACGCCCTTGCTCAGGATTCAGCATATCCCAGAACACATACCAAATTTGAGCATGTAATCTTTCGAATGCCATTCGTATTCTCATCGAGGTCACAAGTGGTCTGTCAGAACGTTCGACCACACAAGAAGCTCGCACTTTGAACTTCCTGGGCCGATTAGAAAAAACAAAAGAGATGGTGTTGCGCGGCCGGGGGTGGAGGTATAACTACTCACGACTGGAGTAAGATGAGCTGCAGCACGTACCTGAGAGAATTTGGCGCTCTGATATCCCCGTCGAATGCTCACACATGCTTGTGAAGACGATGGCGTCCAGACTATTACATGAGATGATGAAGATATCCAGGGTTCTCACTCCGTTCGGTTCAAATTCCTCCATGTGGACATTTACGTTGAGGAAGTTTCGAGCCCATTCAGTAGGAGTTTTCACAGTAGGTGAAAAAGCAGTAAAAGCACCTCGGTCAGATGCGGACATTCACAATGAATAATACACAGTGACAATGGCAAGGGTGAAGTTTTCGTTCGGGTATCCCTTATCTCTCCAGCAACTTAGATACGCAAATGTTCACAATGACACTTCCCACCTCATCGTTGGAGTGGCTATTGTTCTACAACGAAGGCTAAGTTGACTTCTGATAGTACGCGTTGATGTCTTCATCAAGGTTGATCGGTTGATGTTAGCTTCTCAGTATAACGATTAATGCTTGAGAACAGACTCGATCGCGGGTCTTGGGAATGGCTACACACCGACGGATTTTGAGATGACAGGCGGCGGAGTTTCAGCCAAATTACAGATGCGCTTTTTGAATCATTTAGTGCCACTGAACCTCCATTTTTTACTTCTTGAATCTTCAAGTCAGTATATTTGTCAAGGCGGAATCTTTTCCGGGCCTCAAAAGCATCCGCCATGCCGGTTCTTATCCACAAGACGCATTGACACGGATCCACAAATCAATAATAGCAGTTCATCTACAGCAACATCTACAGCAACATCTTGGACAAGCAGACGTATTCGTATTGCAAAGGCCAACTATCCTATAGAAAGACGGCTTCATCGCATTCTAAGGCTGGACCTAGGCGGAGAATTTTTTTTTACGACTCGTGCATTCGGACAGGGACCATGTTCTCGGTGTCCTCCTGTCATCCGATGCACCAAACACCACTTGGGGAAAGTCAGTCCAAGAGGCACTCATATTCTATAGAATATAAGTACAATCATGTAGAGGAGCCGATAGGATAAGCTACATCGCTACGCAAGATATCACTGAATACTATGCCTTCCCTCACCCCGCTCTTCGGCAACGACATCCGTCACGGATTTACGTGGGGAAACTGCTTGATTGCTCTCGTGTTCCTCGTATGTCACGGCGGAAAATACCCCTTTCCGAAAGAAGACCGTCTGACACATTCCATAACCAGCCTATTGGATACGCCATAGCACGAGTCGCCTATAACATTTTCTTACATCCTCTACGGCACCACCCGGGTCCAAAACTAGCTGCCTCCAGCGACCTCTACTATGCCTGGATGATTGCCTGCCAGCAGGAACGTATGGGGTTTCTGTACTGTTTTCCTTAATTGGTAGAGGGCACAGGTCAAAGTGCCCATATAGTGTTTCCAGAATTGTGCCCGCGTATGGGGTGAATTTTGCCGTAGTCTTTTTGCGGGGGGGCTGCGTCGTAACTACAAACTCAATGCCTGGATGATAGTTGGAGGACAGCCTCACAAACACATCGCTGAGCTACATGCACAATACGGCCCCGTCGTCCGCATCGCCCCAGCCCAACTATCATATACAGACCCGTCTGCTTGGAAAGACATCTTCGGGCACCGCAAACAAGGGCAAGCAGAACACTCAAAAGATCCAATCTTCCATGCTCCTTTCCGCGGTAACATCATTGGCGCCGACCGCGATGACCATCGCCGTTTCCGAAGGTTCTTGTCGCACGGCTTCTCGGCACAAGCCATGATGAACCAGCAGCCGCTGATTACTCAGTACGTTGATCTCTTAATCCAGCGGCTGCATGAGAACGCTGAAGGGGGCACGCGGAAGCTGGACATGGTAAGCTGGTACAACTGGTGCACGTTCGACATTATCTCCGACCTTGCATTTGGGGAGCCTTTTGGGTGCCTGCAGAACAGCGATTATCATCCGTGGGTCTCGGCAATCTTCGGCGCCGTCAAGCAGAACGCACTACTTGGGCTTATTGGAAGGTATGCGGTACTTGCGCCGTTGCTGAAGGCAATGATACCCGAGTCGGTCAAGAAAGGCGCAGGAGCACTTGGACTTGACCTACGCAAAGGTTGATAAGAGACTTGACTTGGCAACACCTAGACCTGATTTCATTCAGGCAATGACGATGAAGGGAGACTTGGTAAGTTGCTTCATTCTCAGACAGTACCCAACTTTCGTGAGATTCGACAGCGAAGAACCCCGGAGTCTAATTTCGTACAGACCATGAGCCGGGAGGAGATCTACGACAACGCTAATCTGCTCATCGGGGCCGGGTCTGAGACTACGGCAACAGCGCTCTCCGCTGCAACGTACCTTCTAGCAATGAATACCCAAGTCCTGGGGAAGCTTGTCACTGAGGTCCGGGAGTCCTTCTCCTCACAAGGGGACATTTTTCGTGAGCGTCCAGAAATTAGACTACATGTTGGCTGTGCTCGATGAGACCTTGCGCCTGCATCCCCCGTCACCTAACGCCAATCTGAGGCGCGTTTGTGACGGCGGAGATGTCATCTGCGACAAGTTTGTTCCTCACGGGGTAAGTCCCATAGCGTCCTTCCCTGACTTGACAGCTTACTAGAATCTCCACAGACGAGTATTGGCGTCTGGCACTACGCCATCTTCCGCGACCCCAGAAACTTTACTCTCCCTGATTCGTTCATCCCCGAGCGGTGGCTTGGCGACAAGCGCTTCGTCAATGATAACAAGGATGCGCTTCAACCGTTCTCGTTCGGACCGCGGAACTGTATTGGAAAGAAGTAAGCTCTACCCCGGGTCGATGGTCTATTTTAGTTGCGACTTCTTGGCCAAAGCATCTAGTTACCGAGCTAACTTTACAAGCCTGGCCTATTTTGAAATGAGGATCATTCTGGCTAGAGTCTTGTGGAACTTCGATCTCACGGTTGCAGAGGACTCGAAGAAGTGGCAGGACGAGGAGGAGTTTACACATTGTGGCTCAAGGGTGACCTGAATGTCTATCTGAATCCCAGAAAATGAGCCAAAAGTGTAGCGAACGCGCAATCATTGCAAAGACTTCTAGTAATGCTCAGTCACAGATCACAGATTGGTTTGTTCAGATGTTCAGGGGCACTGAAGGGCGCGTTGGTATTGGGGATGCACCTGACTCGGCCTCGGCACCAGCCGCCGAGGAGGCATTCGGCTCATCGGCCTCGGATTTAAAGCGATAGAACAGCAATCAGCATCGTTGAAATCAACCATTTTAGATTTACTCTCTCGTATCTTTGTTGAAAACGTCCTACGGCATGAATACTTTCTTTGAATTAGACAGCATAATGATTTCGATGTACTATGGGAAGCCTCCTGAGCATAAATGGATCTCAGATCTTCTCGCACTAAGCTCAGCTCTACCACAGCATTCTTCTCAGCTGCAGCTCTTGCTTCCGCTCAACATAGCCAATGAACTCTTCGTGCGTCAATGTGTTTCGTCTGTCTTCTCGAACTATCCTTGCTCGGCCGTTCCGACAAGATTTGGACTAGCCTAGCCTTCGACACGACTGCAGGGGAAAGCGTAAGGTAAGTAAGATGGCTTCTTGTTACGCTTGTTACGGACACCCCAGTAATTCATTCATACCTCTCAGTAGTCGCAGATGAACAGACTTTAGACTCCAGGTGCCCTTGCATTGGTGTACACAACCGCCATGTCGTTGGCTTTGGCTTGATCGTCAGGGGCGTACCAGGACGACAAGGGACAGGCCCTGTTCCTATCACCATTGGCTTTGAAGGCTGTGAACGCCCTATTCCAGTCTTGCAACTTTATGTACCTCATCTCGATCCGTCTGTTCTTGCATGCTATCACGACGTGCCCTGTGATGATGTCTCCTTTGACATGCCAGCCGGAGTGTTTCCGTACAAGTCACTGCAGACGTGAATAACCGCAAGTCGATCATAAGCGCAACTCATGTGCGAGTTATGGACTTGCTTACAGCCTTCCCAGGATATCGCATCAGTTGTGACAGAATTAGCTCCGTTATTGAAGCCGATCATGCCGCCAACAATGCAAGCCGTAAGTCTTTCTGCTGTGTTTGACCACATTTGCTCAGCATCCAGGATAATCCAATCTCCGAGTGAATTTGCCAATTGAATGTTCCAACATCGCCCAACAAAAAGTTTTTCTCATGGTCTCGAAGATGTTGAACATATTGTTTCCAAGTAAGTCAAACATTAATGCCGACTTACCATTAAACGAAGGTATTGACATTGGTGATGGTCCTGCTAAGTCTATCGTTGGCGATGTCTTTGACCACGTTGACCGTTTTTTCGAGCTGGTTCGTTCATGAGATATTGGCGAACATTGATAGATCGGGATTTGTTGCCGTTGCGAAGCCCTTCGACCTAGTTAATCGACGACTCGTGTCACCCTTGTTCAAAATAGAGTCGATGACATTGCTCAAGATATCAAGAATCTCAGCAAAACCCAAGTCCCTGACACACGATGAAGACAGAAGCTGGCGCAGTGTAATCGTGTGCCTCTTCCCATAGAGCTGCGCGGGATCTTCAAATAGTCTAAAACAAGATGTCAATTATGAGCTCTCTAGGGAGCTTTGTGAGGCTCTACTGATATTTTGAAGGTGGAAAATGGGTTCAGTATGAGGCAGTCCGCTGGCCCGTCAACAATGTCGTAACAAGGTCCAACACCGCCTAGTTGCTTGGTGGTGCAATTCGTTGGCAGTTGACCTGTTCCGGGCTATAAGAGAAATTGCTAATCTTCATATTGACGCAATGTTCAGCTCCCCCCAGAACCATAAGATCTGTCGTAGACACAAATTCAAATACTCACCTGAGCTGGAAAGGCTACTCCGTCAATACTTCGGTCATTCGCGTAGTTTTCAATGGCTTTATGCCAAGGCGCCTTGGTCTTGACACATTCGCATCTTTCTGTTGTAGGCTTCTCGGCATCAGTAACGGCTGGATTTGTACACTCGACGTCCTCCCAATCTAGATCGGGTTTCGTGTCAGATTCAGGTATAGGTGCAAAGAGCGGAAGCTTCAATCCGAAGAAGGGGTCTTTGGCTGCCGACAGATCGATTCGTTTGCACTGGAATTCATAGCATCACGCAAATCTGGCTGATCCCATCAGCTCATTATGCGTACCTGTCAACGATGCCACCTATAAGCTGATAAACACAGTCGACTTGGTTGTTTTCGTTGGCGTTGTTGGTTCTGACATTGATAACGAGGATGTTTGGCCGTTGTAATCTGGGATTGCTGTAATCTTGTTACCTCACGGTCCTGATATACCATCTATTGATGACCAAAGATCTTTCCGGGAGTCGTGAGCAGCGCTCGTAAAACCCCAAATACTTAAGTTCATATCGTAATCATTCAAATGGTCTGATTATAACTACAATGTATTGAGCCATTCCGAAGAAATCATCCATCAAGGAGAACCTATGGGATTGTCATTGTAGTTATACTTGATTGCTCCAGGAGTCACTCTATACCCGTGATCATTAAACTCTAAGTTGATGTCTTAGACAAAGCCTTAACTACTAAGCCAATATTCATGTCCTGAGAAGGGTCTATTCACTCAGAGTAACGCTGATAGGTGGCCATATAATTGTCGGCCGGCTGGAGAGAACTGATAGGCATATGTTACTAGGTGCAGCAGTTGATACAGGGCAGATTTAAGTCTCAACTTAAACAATATACTAAGTCGACACTCTTTTCCATTATTCAACATAGTTAAGATAGAGCTGCCTAGAAGTCACTATCATTATATAGATCATATAGTCCTACAGCTAATTGCTTAGTAGGAATCAGATAGGATCAAGCAGCATATTAGAAATATTGCTAGGCCACTTATACGTCACCTATTAGTTTATTATCATAAACTAGCTATAACGCATATATAGCATCTATAAGAATAAAACAGCTTAATTCCTTCTAAATTAAAGTCTAACGTAAAAGGTCTTTTTAAGGAATAGATCCTAACGTACTAGAATATTATTAGTCTAAATAAGTAGGTTAGAAGTAGGTTACCTCGTACTTTCTTCTAAGCGTAAAGCTACTTTAAATACTTAAGGGTATTATAATATACCCCCCTAAGCTTAAAAGAGCTTAAAAACCTTAATCCTATATAACTAATATTATTGAAACTAAATATATATATAAGATATTATAAATAGATATAAAGAGAGGTAGTTAATAAAAAAAACTAATAAAAGAAGTAACTTTATAGCTTTATTATTAAATTATAAAAAAGAGAAAAATCCTTTCCCTTATATCCCTTCTATTATAATTAAGATTATAAGTACTAAAGTAGTAACTAATACTACTATCTTACTTAGTAGAAATAGAAACTCCTTATTAGCTTAAATAAAGAAGTTAAAATAGTTAATAAAATAGTAAAGTAGTAGTAATAATAATATCTCTTATACTACCTCTACTTCTTAATTTTCCTTCCCTATTTATATTACTACTAATATATATATTACTTACTTTACTTCTATATATATATATATACTTATATAGTAATTATATTACTTCCTTTTTACTTATAATCTTATTTCTAATACTAACTATATTATTTAAATAGCTAAGAAGATTAAAGCTAAACGTATAACCTTAATAACTAAAGTAAAAGCTACCCTTATTAATAAAAAGTAGAAGGAGAGAGAGGAAGAGGGGGAGGAAAGTAGTAGTACTTTTCTTATACCTACTTTTAAACTTAAAAGCTTTAAATTTAAAAGTAAGTTATTTTATCCTCTATTTCTAATCCTTTAAAGTTTTTTTTTATTATAAAGTCTTTACTTTACTTTATTAGTTTTATAGATTAGTTACTAATTTAAGTTACTTTATAGAAGTTAAGACTAATAAGCTTTATAAGGGTAAGAAGCCTATAGGGGGTAGAGGAGCTAAAGAGGGGCGTAATTTAGAGTTTATAACTCCTACCCCTCTATCTACTTATAAGCTACGCTAAAGGTATAAGTAGAGTATATCTTTAATCTATATTTCTAGTTAAGTTATTATATTATTTATTAACTTTTAAATAGAAATAGAAGTCCTAAAAGCTAAAGGTTAAGAAGAAGAATAGCTACTACTACTAAGTAATATAATTTACTTACTTTATTTATAAAGTATTTAAATAAGTATATTATCTAGTATATATACGCCTAATATAGAGTAAGAAGGTAAATATACTCTTTATAAGGAGAAGAAGAAGCTATATAAACTTATACTACTACTTATTTCTAAGCTAAGGCTCTAATTCCTTTAGGCTTTATATAATAGCATAAATAAGTCTATATATACTATCTTATAATCTTTATATTACTATTCGCCTAGCTAACTATTTACTAAGTCCTTAGTCCTAAGAGAACTACACTCTAAGAGGCCTTTAAGGCCTATAATAAGGCTAAAGCGAAGGCTAAGGCTAAAGCTAAGGTAGAGGCTAAAGCTATAAAAGCTATAACTAAGGCTAAAGCTAAGGCTAAAGCTAAGGCTAAGGCTAAAGCTAAAGGTAAGAGTAGTAGTAAAGTAGTAGCTAAAACTATAGCTTCTCTTTTAGTACTAGCTATTACTTTATTAGTTAAGATTACTATAGAAGATATATTAGTCTCTAGTAGTTTATATACTAGCCTATCCTCTAAGGTAACACCCTCTATCTTTAAAGTAGCTAGTATTTATACTACTATTAATAGCTTTATTAGTAGATATCTCCCTAAAGAGATAAAGCCTATATATAAAGTCTTTATAGATAACTATATATCTACTCTCTAGGGATATAAATAAAGTATAGCTTTTACGTTACTTAGTACTTTATAAAGCGTAGGTATTTTAAGCTCTTAAGAGGACTATATACTTCCTAGCTATTAGGCTATTTTTAATTAATATACTTAACCTATAAGCCTTACTTACTACTTATCTTTTCCTCTTTACTTTACTCTACTATTTATAATATATCTTAAAGGTTTAGAAGTACTCTAAACTATTTAAACTTTATATAAGAAAGGGTTTTTATAAGGCTATTAGCTAGTATCTTATTAGTTAGAAGATAAACTACTTAAAATAATTACTTAGTATATTCCTAGTAGAAGGGGGTAGAGATCTTAGAATTTTTTTAGCAATTTTAACTAGAAAGCAAGGAGGTTAAGTAGGCGTTTTTATAGGCGTTAGGCGTTATTATAAGAGGAAATAGCTTATATAAGTAGATAGAGGCCTAGTTAGCCTATAACAAAAAAGACTAAGTAGATAAGTAAGAAATATACTTATTTTTATATTTTTTTTGTTCCTCTTAATAACTTTAGTAACTATCCCTCTAGAAGAGCTTTTAGGATTCTTTAGCCTAGCTTATAGGAAAAATTTATTAATTTTTACTTTTTAAAAATTAACTAAAAATAGGTGTTTTTAGGCTCCTCTAGCTTTAGTTAGCTTTATTTTTGTTTTCTTTTTTAATCCTTACTATACTTCTTTAATTATTTAAAGCGAAGATAGGAGAAAATACTATAGAAGTAATACTACTAAACTTCTTCTTAGTAGCTTATTTTCTCTTAAGAGATTATATAATTTAAGATATAAAAAGAGTAGAAAATATAGATAAAGTATAAGTTAATTAAACTTATATTTATATTTTTACTTTTATATCTCTTATAGTTAACTAGAAAATTATAATATAAGTATTTAGGTATTTTTAGGAGGTTTTCTACTTAAAGTAGAGTACTTAGTATAACTAATAAGTTTTCTCCCTTACCTTATTATAAAATTAGTAACTAGTATAGAGGGGTAAGCTAGATTACTATAGAGGATTCTTTTTATAGTTATTCTATACTACCTTACTAAGCTAAAATAAGAAAAACTTAAAAGAAGAAGTAATTTAAATATTACTATATTAGAAGAAAATTTAGCTAATACTTTTTTAACTTCTATTTTCTTAAAGTAAAGAGTAATAGCCTAAGTACCTAGAATTAAAGATTAACTAAACTTATAAAAGTCTAAAAAACCTTAAGAAGAAGAATATTTAGTTAAGTAGAAGAGAGTAAATAAAGTTCTATATAAGTTTAATTAATCCCCCTTATTAACCTACTATTTACTTATTTAAAATTATTATATACTACTTTATTATAAGCTATTATAATAATAACTTAAGAGTAACTAAAATAAAGTAAACTTATTTTACCCTTACTTCTAAAGCTAAAGTTATAAAAGTAATAGAATTTATTTTACCCCTCTTATAAACTTTAAAAAGGATAAAACTAATTAATCTATTCTAAGAAACTTCCCCTTACTTAGTTTTATTAGAAGGTTTCTAATAATATATTAACTAGTAAGGGGAAATACTAAAAAACTTAAAAACTTAAAATCTAAGTTATACCTATATATAGAATTATTAAGATCTAGCTTTCTTAAATTATAAGTTATTATAAGTATAAAAGTATAAAAAACTAAAAAAGAAAAAATATTATAACTATACTAACTTTTTAAAAATAAAAGAGGGGAACGTTTTCTAAGCCTAACTAAAAGCGTTTCTCCTTTCTAAGAATAATTCTATACTAACTCTATAAAAAGGAAAATATATATATCTCTTCTATTACTCCTCCTCTATATTCTTAAGTAGTAAATAAATAGTAAGAGTAAAATACTCTTTTTAAGGTTTATAGTTAATACTATAATTTCTTATAGACTTTATTAAATCTTAAGCTTAACTTATAAAAGAAGAGAATTATAAAGTAAAACTATAGAGGATACTATTAATAATAACTAAACTTCCCTTATAAAGAGAAGAAAAAGAAACCTAAGGTATAAAATAACCTTACTATTAGGATAGTAGAAAAGAAAAAAGATAATAGATATATATATACTTTCTAAATAAGAAAGAAGAATAAAAATAGAAATAATAGTAAAAATATCTCTTTCTTTCTTTATTTCTCCCCTTACTTTTTATTATCTTTCTAAACCTATATTATAAGAATTCCTCTATTACTCTTTCTATTAATAAATTATTAGCTTTACTTAAGTTTTATATAATCTTTTTACCTTAGCTTTCTTTAGGAGGGTTTTTTTCTATTTCTTCTTCTATTAATTTACTTATATTTTCTTTAGAATAGTATTATTAAACTTTAGAACTCTAAAAACTTTAACTCTAGCTTAAGATAAATAACTTAAATTAGAAATAATAGATAATAAAACTAACTTAATTACTAATAATACTTTAATAAGTCTTTTTATAGGTCTTTCTTTTTACTAACCTTAATAAGAGAGACCTCCTTTAATCTTAGATTTAGATTAAAGTTCTAAAGTAATTATAGAAACTAAAGTCTTTAAAGTAATAACTTCTAAAAGTAGTACTTCTAGTATAAATATAATACCTAGAGAGAATTCTTTAAAAAATAAAGTAATATAAAGCTATTTAGACTCTACTAAATCTTATTAAAAAACCTCTAGAATATATAGCTTAAAACTCTAAGGGTTTAAAATATTATAACTTAAAATAGCTAAGGTATTATTCTTTACTAAAAATAATATTTTAGACTTTCTTAAAAGCTATAAAGCTATAATAGAAGTAATAAAGATAATAGATACTCTAAAAGTATTAAGTATTATTTTCTATATAGATATACCCTTCTAAGCTAATAATTAAATAAAACTTAATAAGAAAACTTAGTTATAAGCGAAAATTTACTTTATTTAGCGCTATAAGGCTATAGATAAAGATTACTAAGAACTTCTAGATAATTAGATTAATTAGATTATTTCTATAACTCTAATAATAAACAATCTAAACTATAAAGTAGTTATATAGTTTCTATAAAAGATTAATAATATCTAAACTAAAGCTATAAGATATAACCTTAATATTATAACTAGCTTTTAAATTATCTAAGTAACTATATTAAGATT
>JAKMXC010000178.1:0-11036 GCA_025328345.1 Colletotrichum sp. SAR11_59
TGGGCGTCTCTGTAGTTGTCCGGTCCGACGTAGTACCCTCTGTAGTCGGCGCGGCTTTCCGCGTACGTCGTCGTCGTCGTCGTCGTCGTCGTCGTCGTCGTCGCTATTGTCGTCTCCGACAGGAGTAATTAAGTACACAAGAACCGCGCAGACACCGGAAGATTAGTCCCAGACCATCGGAGCCGGGCTCTTGACAGCGAGCCGCATCGGTCCGATACCGCGCACGGGGAAAACGAGAAGCCCGCCAACCATCCGCTGCGAGTGACGAGGTCGGCGGAACCATGACCGCGTATCAGTACGAACCGTTGTCCCCGGGCTCCATCCGGCTGCTGGTCCTCCAACCCTCCGCTTCCCCCGACGCCGATCTCAGGGGATCCCTACTTTGCACTACGCTGTCGGAGTGTAATTACGACTTGATCGATAATTACACAGCCCTGTCTTACGTTTGGGGAAGCAACGAAAGGCCATATCTGATTTATCTCGATGGCAAAGAGTTCCTCCCCATTACGCAGTCCCTGAGCGATGCCCTTCGCGATATGCGTGACGCTACACGTGCCCGGAGGATTTGGGCTGATGCTCTCTGTATCAACCAGGGTGACATACTTGAGCGCAATAACCAAGTGAGGCTGATGGGGAAGATCTACGAAGTGGCATCCAATACTATCATTCACTTCGGACGACTCACCGAAGATGCGGCCAAAAGTTTTCTCTGCTACTAAATGGAAGACCAACGAGGTTGACTACGAAATGGATCATGAGGGCAAGGCAGCTGCACCTGCTGTCGCGGAAGTTCGTGCAAAGCAAGCGAGTGCATATGCTCTCGTCGTCGCAGCATCCCGTGATCTTCTGACGAGGCCATGGTTCAAGCGTATATGGGTGCTGCAGGAACTAGTTTTTTCCAAAGATCCTTGGATACAGTGCGGTCGTCAACGGGTTCGTTGGGGCAGCTTTTGCCGTTTATTGCTTCGCAAGCAAACAAATATGCCTGATACACATCGGGCGTTGCTGGACGTCCTATATGACATGAACGAAACCCGCAATTCTCAAGCTAGGGGTGTCGGGAAGTCTCTTTGGGATGTTCTCAAGATGCGTCGGGGACTCGGCGCTACTGATCCACGAGATTACATATTTGCACATCTCGGCATCATTCATGACTTCCGATCCGCACGCAAATACGTCAATATTGATTATGGGGATTCTATGCAGGCCGTGTTCAGCAGAATGGCTGCTTATGCGGTCAGCACGCAAGGTATACGGTGGTTGATGTCACAGATCTGCGATATGCACCCCGAGGAGCGTCCCCAGGGCTTGCCATCTTGGGTTCCTGATTGGAGATACCCTGCTTCTACCATTACATTTCGGCAACAAGAACCTGCTCATAAGGGAGAATATAATGTTCTGGACATCGATGATGTCCCATTGATCCTAGCGCACACAGGACACAAGGTTGATGTGATCAAGAGTGTCAGCGCTGTCTTTCCTCTGGACCGCAATATTGCCAATACTCTAAAAGCTACAGAAGAATACCTTGAAGTCCAACAAACAATTTTTGCAGTTGCACAGCAGCTCTCAAGAGGTGAAAGCGTTAAAATGGCTAAAAAGGAACTCTGAAAGTTCGTCCAAAATTCTATCTCATCACGAAACCCTGTGCAAGAATCACGGTCATGCATGGGCTCGATTCCTCAACACATTAGATCAGCAATCGAACGACGAATCTTCAGGGGATGAGGCCTTTGCCGCCCTGTTTTCTCGATGGATATCCAAACAAGCGAGCACACAGCGAGCTGGTTATTATTGGACCGAGGGGTACGTCTGTTACGGCATTGCTCATCTTCTTCAGAGATACCTGAAATACATGATTGATGAGGATCTTCCTGGAAGGCGACTGGCCGTCACCGACAGCGGTGATTGTGCGCTCGTTCCAAGGCAGGCGCGCAAGGGAGATGCCATAATCGTCCTAGGCGACCCTACCGCCCTGTGCCGCAAGAAAAGCCACTTCTCATCGTGCGGCAGAAGGAGGTACGAGAGCTCGAGACAATCAACGCCACAGTGATGGAGGCAATATACAACCACAGGATAGAAACGGGTCAACCGTTCGAAGGCATCTTTGATCTGGAACGGTGGCCTGCCTTTCTGGCACGGGGCTGCGTCGAGCACTACTGGGTGATTGGACAAGGTTATGTTGACAGCGTGCCCGGGGAACCTTACGATGGGTCTGATAAGGAGATGTGTGTGTTTGCGTTGCACTGAAGACCACCAGACAAGATGAGGACGACCACGAGGGATAGCGACAGGGGATAACGACGAGGAACGACAGCGATGGACGATAGCGATGGACGATAGCGATGGACGACGACGACGACGACGACGGTGGTAATGATAGTAGCAATAATAATAGCGAGCACACAGCAAAAGTAGTTGCTCTGGAGGAAAAAAAGGGTGATGCGGCTAAAGTTGTCGCTGCCGCAAAAAGAGTCAACGAGGATGACGTTCCCGAGTCAGATATTTGGGACACTAAGGAGGCACGTGCCGTGGAATGCCATCACAAGCAGGCGAAGGTAAACCTTCTTCTCCAAGTCGCTTGTCATGATCTTCTATCCCGACCGTGGTTCAACCGCGTCTGGGTGCTCCAGGAACTAGTTCTTTCTACAGATCCCTCGATAGAGTGCCACCGATCCACGGGGTTATGTGTATGCGAATCTTAGCATCATCAATGACCTGGGATTGGTCAGCAAACACTGTCAATGTTCATTACGGGGACTCCATACAGAACGTGTTTTCTAAGATGGCTACATACAGCGTTAGCGCATGCGGCTTCTCAAGATTATCAACACAAGTTAACGATACGCATCCCGAGGAGCGTCTAGACGGCCTACCATCTTGGGTTCCAGACTGGCGATACCCGGATCCCCTCTTAGACCCCATATACAGCGCCCGTCCGGTCACTCCGTCAATTGAGTGTGAAAAATACCGCTATGTTCAGAGGATTGGGCAGTGCACCACCAATATTGGCGCATACAGGTTACAAGATTGATTCTATCGACAGCGTTAGCGCCGTCGTCCCCTTCAACCGCGATGTTGGTGAAGCTTTATTGGCTTCGGAAGTATGTCGAGTGCGCGCCAAACCAGAAAGTCGACTTGAGTTTTTAATGTCTACAGAAGCCGTTGTATCCAGAATCAATCGCGGCTATGAAGGTAGCGAGCTTCGTAGCTACATTCTTTCAATGGATTTCCGAAAGGCCGTATGCCGTCACTGCTCAGGCAGGCAGCACTTCGGACGATTGGTGGAAGTACTTTCGGGTCAGGCGCGGTATTCCGTAACCTCTCACAAGTTACCTCAGATACGACGCTGGAGAGGGTCTTACCAAGAGACATGTTGCTTTTACCAGTTCGGGAAGATGTGGCCTGGTTCCGAAGCAAGCGCGGAAAGGCGACGCGATTATCTTTAATAGGACTGTCGCACAACCGCTCATTGTTCGGCCAAAGGAGTTGGCAAAGTCTCAAGTGGTCAGCATCATGCTGATTCTAGCTCTACGATGCCAGATACCGCAGGAAACGACGCTTCTTATAGACTGTTGGTCTCACAGGACCAGCTAGCTGGTAGGGCACTGTGGGCAGCAAATATCGTATTATATTAACTGCGTTAGTGGTGATGTAGATGAGGTTAACTGCGTTAGAGGCAGCAGCTGCAATCGCAGCGTTGATTGCGGAGGTTAGCGCCTTATGTAATTGCTGATCACATAAGGCGCGCCTAGCTTAATTAACGCTATAATAGGCTAGCGTTACTAATATTAGTAACTTTCTCTTTTTGCTAATATTAATATAGTTAATAGTAACTATAGTATAATTTAAAAAGAAGTTATTAAATAATATATAATATAAAAAGCAGTAATTACCTAATAATTACCTATAATCCTTACTATAATAGTTACTCTATAACTACTACTTAATCCTACTTTAAGCTAGCGCTAGTAATTAGCGTTACTTAGGCCTATATAACCTATCCCTCTATCTATATTATTACTAAGTTTATATTAAAGAAGTATATAAAGCACTAGTTAAACTTCACTTTAGTAAAGGTATTAATAAGGTTATTATTATTATTAATCTATTATATTTTATATAGCTTATAGCGCTTATATAACTACTATAGAGCTATAATATTAATTATTAAACGCTTCTTTTTTATAGTATTTAGCTTAATAAGGTACTTATATAGTAAGTATAAGTTAGTATAGATAATAATAGGTATTAGAGGTAAGCTAAGCTATTTAGTAGTTATTTAGAGGGTTATAGAGATAGTATAAGCTATATTAACACTAATAACTATACTATAAACCTTAGAAGCTAGTATACTTTAAGTAACTTACTTATTCTTTATTAAGCTAAAGTAGATAATATTACTATTAATTATAAACTTATTCTTATTAGAAGGGGTCTTATTAGCGAGAATAATAGTGAAGCTAAGCTATAATATTAGGTTAGCGTTATTAGTAAATAATCTATTAATAAAGATAAAGAGTTTAGTAGTTAATAAGTTAATAGGTATAAACGTTAATCCTCACGTTAGTAAAGCTATCTACTACTATAGTTATACGTTAAGGGCCTTAATATTATTAAATAAGAGGTCTTAATACTAAGTAGTAGTTAATAGATCGTAGTATACTTTAAGCTAGTAGATTAATATAATATATATACTATACGCGCATTATTTAATATATTGCTTCTTAATAGTGTTAGAGGTAGTATTAGCGTTAATAAAGGTAAGCTTCTTACTTTAGCCTTTTTAGTAAAGGATAATAGTTTCTAACTTATTAATATTAATAATACTGCTATTAAACGTTAGTAGTTAGTTAATAGCAAGCTATTATTTAGCTTTTACTATAAATAAAGCTTTAGCTAGAGCTTTATCCTCATAAGCTAAGAAACTAGTATTAATAAGGCTTAAAGTATTATTAGTTTATATACTAATAACTATAAAGTTAGGGTTAATAATTAAAAAGACTAAAAGGTAGGGATTATAGCTTAAAGTAACTATCTAGAGAACTTCTCTATAGTAATAGCTATATATAGCCTACTAGTAGGTATTAGCCTTAGTAATACTATAGAGTAGCTTAATAACTCTTATAATAATACTTTCTAGGTATTAGTTATAAATCTAAATAAGTAAATATATTAAGATTGTTCTATTTAGCTTTATTACTAACTAGACGTATACTTATATTATATTATAAAACTAGAGGATCTTACTAGATAATAATAACTATAGTATAATAGTAAGGATAAAGTGTTAGTTTATATACTATATTATTAGTAATTACGTTAAGATTACTTCTTTACCTTTATTAGTATATTTTTAGATAATAAGGTAGGACTTCTTATAAAGCTTATTAGTATTCTTACTTTTAATTTTATTAACTATTTATAATTAGAAGATATAGATGTTTATATATTTAATAGGGTTATATATAACTATCTTAAAAACGCCTTAATTAATAAGTCTCTTAACTTTAACCTTATTAGATTACTTAAAGGGGTAGCTAAGTATATTAACCTTACTTACTTTATAAAGCTATATAGCTAAGTTAAGGTTAGTATGTTCTTTATTAGTTAAAAAGACTTTATTAGTAGTAAAGAATATAATAGTAGTGTTAATATTATTCACCTCTAGTGTGAAGTTAATATTAAGAGTAGGGTTAATATTAACTATCTTTACTATAGGGATCTATCTTTATAAGCTTTAGTGTAGTTTACCTAAAGGTAGTCTTAAGCGTTCTTCTCCTTTATAAAGCTAGCTATATTAGCATAGTAGTAGTATTATTAACGCTAGTAATCCTTCTTAGTCTTCTTTTATTAGTATTATTAATACTTTAGAGGTATTTAGTAGAAGGTTAACGCTAATAATATCTTTATCTAAGTTATTATAAAAGGGCTTAATATAAGTTAATTAGAAGACCTTTAGTTTATAAAGTAGGTTAAATATATAGTTCTCCCTATTAATAGAAAGAAGCTTATATAGACTAGCTTACTTCTTATTCTCACGCTATATAAGAATATCTAATTATAATAAGAGAGCTAGTATTAATAATATACTTAAGCTATTATAGAGGGTGAGGGTATTAGAGATTTAACGCTTAGTATATATATAGTGAAGTTTATTAGTAGCTTTTTATATAGCTTCTTAATGTTTAGTAATACCTAGAGATAGTACTAAATCCTTAGTTACTTAAAGGTAGGCGCTAAAAATAAGTAAGATTAAGATTAAACTATTAAACTTAGTAGTATTATTAATAATCTTAATAGTTATTTATAAAGCTTATTTATAAGGGATAGAAAGGTCTTTAGTATAGATAATATTATAAGTATAGCGTAGAGTAATATAGTAACGTTTAACTTTACTAATACTATAGTAAGCTTTAATAAGGACTTCTTTAATAGTAATCGCTAAGGTATAAGTAGCACGTTTAAATTTATAGCTATAGAAGTTAGTGCTAGTATCTATAGTAATAAAGTTAAGAAGGCCTTAGTAGATATTAATCTAATATATATATAAGGTATCCTAAGTATATTAAGCTAATAAATCCTTAAAGAACTAAGCTATATTAAAGCTAGTAGTACTATTAATAATATAAAGTACTAGCTTATTACTATTAAGATATATAATATCTATAAAGATCTTATAGTTAAACTTATAATTATTGCGAAAAGTAAATCTAAACCTCTTAGGTTAACTAGTATAGAGTAAATAGTGCTAGTAGACCTTAGTTAGATAAGTAAAAAAGCTCTTATTAACCTTATACCTAGCCTTAATAAAGATATATTAAAGTCTAATAACTAATAAGTAGCTAAAATAGTAATAAAGTTATTAAAGTTTAACCTTACTAAGGTAATAATAAGTAACTAACTATTTCTATTAGAGGAGTATCTAAGGATACCTCTATTTATAGATAACTAGAACTCTAAGGTTTCTTTACTTTATAACGTTATTAAGGTTATTAAATATAACTTCTATTCTATCTATATTATAGAAGTAATATAAGAAGGGTATATTTATTAGTATAACGTAGAAAGTAATAAGATTAAGTAGTATAAAGACTTTAATAGATCTTAAGGAGTAAATAGGGTTACTAAGGCTAAATCTAATAGTAACTACTCTTATAGCGTTAACTTTAAGGTTTAGTATTAATTATTAAAGTATAAAGACCTATAGCTAGCCTACTATTAAATATTTAGAGGTACTAGTATTAAGTAGAATACCTTAGAAGATTATTAATCTATACCTTCTCTTAAAAAAGAACTATAAAATATATTCTTTAGACTTAATTATAGTATATAGATCCTACTTAGTAATAGTATAGAAAGTAGCGTTATTACCTAATATATTAGTAACTTTAAAGCTATTAAAAGTAATACTAGTAAAGTAAAAAGTAAGAAATTATTAATTTTTATTATTTAAACTATCTAACCTATACTAACTATCTTTAACGTTAAAGTCTTTAATATTAAAAGTACTAAAGTAGTTTAATATATCCTTATTATAGCTATTAATAAGAAGATTATTAATACCTTTAATACCTTTATACTATACTAAAAAGTAATTAAAAGTAGGGGTAGAGGTATCCTTATTAATATATATTTACTTAAAGTAATTAAAAGCTTTATAGTAATCTTTAGTAAAGTACTTCATTAACTAGTAGCTTATTTTACTATAAACATAGCACTTCTTCTTAGATTTAGGAAGTATAGGTTAAAAGCGATATTAACTATAAGGTATATATAGGTAATAGCTAAATTAAGAGCTATAGCTATAGCTATTATATTAATAGTTAGTCTAATACTAATTATTAATAAGAGCTAAGTTTATTATAAAGTACTTATAAGTCTAGCTTTATATTATAATACTAATAGATAATTAAAGCTAGTTAGTAATATTCTTATAGTCCTTAGTAAGGTTTATAAAAGCGTAGTTATATTTAAGTATACTTTAATAAGTATTAAGAACCTAGTTATAAAGGGTATTATTAGAGTAGTAGATAGTAGAGAGGGTATATTAGATAGTAATAAGCTTATTAAATACTATTTTAAAATACTTTATCTTAATCTTACTAAAGTTCTCTAAGATTATATAGTTAAACGTAGTACTATACTACTTAAAGAGATATACTTAATATAACTCTTTAGTTTTAAAGTAAGTTTTAACTTTAGTAACTAATTTAATAAAGTTAATAGGTATATTATTACTATAAAGCTTGTTATAATAGTAGCTAAATACTTTACTTTTAAGTATAATAGAAAAAGTACTTAAAGTTTAGAACTAGTTAATACTAGCTTTAATATAATAGTCCTTAAAGATAAGAAGCTTAAAGTTAAGGATATTATATATATCACCCCTAAATTATATACTATTATTATATAACTTTATAAGATCTATAAGTTAATAAGGGAATAGCTAATTAAGCGTAGTAAGGTTAAGTATATTACCTTTATTAAAGTTAATATTAAGGTCTCCTAGAGAGGTAAAAGTAGTTAATTAGTAAGCTCTAGAGAGGCTTAATCTATACTAGATTAGCTTAAAAAATAGAGCTATATATAAAGGAGTATAGTTAGAAGAAGCTAGTAGTTCTAGCTTAATACCTTTAATATTATTAAAGAAGTTAATATCTTTAATAGCTTTCTTAAGGGAGGGGAATTTAGCTATTTTATTATTAATATTCTTATTAGTCTAGTAGTAGAAGTTTTAGTAAAAAGTAGTATAGATATTAGAAATAATAAATTTACTATCTTAGATAATATAGACCTTATTAGTAATAAAGAAGTCTCTAAATTCCTTTATAGTAACTTTATTATAGAGGTTAAAAGTAAACTTTAGTATATCTTTAAAGTTAGTAAAGGCTTAATTTTAGAGAGTAGAACTAGTAAAGCTTTTAAGTTAGTAGTATTCTATATTAAATAAGAAGTATAAAGTAACCTATTTTTAAGTAGTAATATTTAATTCTATATTAATATCGCTAAGCTTTCCCTAAATACTATAGTTAATTATACTATAGATTCTAATAAGGATAGAGATAAAGTAGTTACTAACTAGGGGTATTAGAAGTACTAAGGGAACTAGAAGGTTACTTAGAAGGTTTCTTAGAAGGGCTAGGTTAGCTAAGTTAGATATAATTAAAGAGACTCTTAGTAACTATAAGTATACTTAAGAGTAATACTAGCTAAGCTATAAATAAACTAATAATAGTTATTTAAGAAGTTATATTAGCTACTAAAGGTATAAAGGGGTAGAAGTTAATATTCCTAATAAAGTAAAGTATTAAGTTAAGTAATAAGTAAGGATTATTACGCTATAGTTATAAAGAGCTTACTAAGAACTAAAGTAACTAGAGCTTATTTATTTAGTAAATAATTTACTACTTTATTATTTACTTAACTTAATATAGCTTAATAATAGATAAAGATAGAGGCGTAAGGTTTAAAAAGGATCTCTATAATAAAGTAAGTATTAGTTATTTATATAAAGAAGTATACTAAGGGTAAGTATTAATAAAAGAGTAAATAAGCTTAATAAGTAATATTATCTATAAAGTAGTAGAATCTTAAGAATAAGAGGATAATATAATAGTATTATAGAAAGAGTATAAGTTATTAAGAGTAAAAAATAGTGAAAAATTCTCTTATAACTAGTAGTTAGTAGTTAGCATTTAGTAGTTAAAAAATAGGAAAATATTATAGTAGAGTATACTATATGTTATATATATAGGTAGTTATTATTAAATAAGCTTAAAGTAGCTATTTACTATTAATATTAACTTAGTAAAGAAGAAGGTAGTTAAAGACTATTAAAAGTAAAGTAATCTCTTATCTATTTATATAGTATAAAAACTCTACTTATAAGGAGGTAGGAGGCTAAGTAAAGTAGTTAAAAGTAAAGTAAGTAGTTAACTCTACTATTAATTATAATTTAATAAGTTAATATTAATAATAAAAGTTAGTTATATAATAGATACTCTTTAAGTAAAAAGTAAGAGTAGTTACTAAGAGTATTCTAAGTAAAATAAACTATCTCTTAGGTTATATTATAACTACTTCTATTAAGTATAGGATTAGAAGCTATTAGAGGTTATCGTTATAATCTTATTATTATTAATACCTTAAGGAGATATTATTTAATCCTATTAGTGTTAATAATATTAATATTAATATACCTTTTTTAGAGATTAGAGGAGGGTAAGTTTATAGTAACTTAAGCGATATAAGCTATCTTTTTTAAAGTTATAATTACTTTAGTAACGTAGGTTAATTAATTAAGCGTTTCTAGGTAGAATAAATCTAAATAAATATTAATAAGACTACCTCTTCTAGAGCTTTATTAATCTATAGTTAATTAATATATTATATAGTAGTAACTATAAAGTTAACTACTAATTAGTATTAGTTTTATAGGACTAGCTAGCTAGTAGGGTACTATAAGCAGTAAATATCATATTATATTAACTACGTTAGTAGTGATGTGGATGAGGTTAACTGCGTTAGAGGCGGCGGCTGCGATCGCGGCGTTGATCGCAGAGGTTGGCGCCTTACGTAATCGCTGATCACGTAAGGCGCGCCCAGCTCGATTAACGCTGCGATAGGCTGGCGTTGCCGACATAGACAAAGATGAAGCGGGAGATTAGCCGTCTTTTCTGGTATGAGAAACAGACTGCGTCGAGCACTATTCGGTGATTGGACAGGGTTGTTTTGCAGGTTGCTCTGATTTCCGCAATCGGCTCACAAGGGAGCAAATGCGTGTGTTTGCGCTGCATTGAATACTTGATGCGTCAAGAGAAACGCGCATTGGTGAGGAGAGAAAGATCTTACTGAGCAACTATCGCGCCCCTAAGGAGTTTCATGAAGGTGTCTCGCTGTGCGGAGCTTAAACAGTCTTAAATCATTGCATAATCTACATTCTTTAACCCAAGCTATATAAGTCGCCTAACCTGACTACTCGACTTAATACACCTACTTTCAATTTAGTCAAACACTTTAGGTAAGTCTAGAGT